>VWZE01015219.1:139565-169757 GCA_013396675.1 Eubucco bourcierii
CAGGCCAGGATGCCACTGGCCTTCTTGGCCACCTGGGCACACTGCTGGCTCATGTTCAGGCGGGCGTCAATCAGCACCCCCAGATCCCTTTCTGTTTGGCTGCTCTCCAGCCACTCCCACCCCAGCCTGGAGCTCTGCATGGGGTTGTTGTGGCCAAAGTGCAGCACCTGGCACTTGGATTTGTTGAGCTCCATCCCCTTGGACTCTGCCCATCTGTGCAGGCGGTCGAGGTCCCGCTGCAGAGCCCTTCTGCCCTCCAACCCAGCAACATCAGCCCCCAGTTCAAACCCAAGGGACTAAAGGTGACAAAGAACTGAACAGAAAGATCAGTGCTGTTCTCTTCCAGTCTTCATTACATCTTCTCCAAAGTTTCATGTCTCTGTACTTTCATATAGGCTGCCAGACAAAAATTTGATTATGAAACAAAGATGTATGGTTATATGTTTAAATATACATATGTGCTTATATATGTCAACCATTGGACACTTCACTCAATTGTCAAAGTACAGCCACAGGTGATTACAATAAAACACTGGGTAAAAAAAGAAAGGTTGTGCAGTTACAAACAAACAGGAAGATAACAAGACTGGAGCTGGCTACAGGGCATGAGTAAACAGTTATCAAAAAGGGGGAAATTTTCTGCAGGAGGAAAATGAGGAGACACAAGAGAAATAAGAGATGCAGAAACTGAGTAGTTGAACTGATCTGCAGGTCTACAAAGGGAGAGAAAAAGGAGAAGCTGAAGGGCTGCTGACAAAGAAAAAGAAAGCAGACAGGATGGAAGGCAAGGTGCTAAAAAATCATCTCTCCATTCTTATTTTGAACTGGGTGTCCTAGAAGCAATTCAGGGGGATAAAGGGAAAAATAAAACAGATGTGATATCTTGAGGTATGTAAGAGAGCTGTGGAAGAAACTCAGAATTACTGTGCACTTCTACTGTAGGGCAAGTAACACTTCCCCAAGTAACTTGCTCCAACATTCTTTTTGGTTTTGGACAAGCAACCTCAAGGAGGACAATTGTTCAGGACCTAGTAGTGTAATTTTTGACCTCTGTACAAATGCAGGTTACAATCATTCAGGACCAAGCAGAGTAATTTTTGACCTCTGCACAAATGCAGTAGGTTGCAATTGTTCAGGACCCAGTAACTTTTAACTTCTGCACAAATGCAGTAGGTTGCAATTGTTCAGGACCCAGTAACTTTTGACTTCTGCACAAATGCAGTAGGTTGCAATTGTTCAGGACCAAGTAACTTTTGGCTTCTGCACAAATGCAGTAGGTTGCAATTGTTCAGGACCAAGTAACTTTTGGCTTCTGCACAAATGCAGTAGGTTGCAGTTTGTTCAGGACCAAGTAACATTTGACTTCTGCACAAATGAAGCAGGTTGCAGTTTGCTCAGGACCAAGCAGAGTAATTTTTGACCTCTGCACAAATGCAGTAGGTTGCAGTTTGTTCAGGACCCAGTAACTTTTGACTTCTGCACAAATGCAGCAGGTTGCAGTTTGTTCAGGACCAAGTAACTTTTGACTTCTGCACAAATGCAGTAGGTTGCAATTGTTCAGGACCCAGTAACTTTTGACTTCTGCACAAATGCAGTAGGTTGCAATTGTTCAGGACCCAGCAACTTTTGACTTCTGCACAAATGCAGTAGGTTGCAATTGTTCAGAACCAAGTAACTTTTGACTTCTGCACAAATGCAGTAGGTTGCAGTTTGTTCAGGACCCAGTAACTTTTGACTTCTGCACAAATGCAGTAGGTTGCAGTTGTTCAGAACCAAGTAACTTTTGACTTCTGCACAAATGCAGTAGGTTGCAATTGTTCAGAACCAAGTAACTTTTGACTTCTGCACAAATGCAGTAGGTTGCAATTGTTCAGGACCTGGTAGAGTAATTTTTGGCCTCTGCTTCGGAGATTTGTACACTGCTTGCAGGAGCACTCACAATATACTCAAATTTACTGTACCAGGTGGACTTAATCACCATCAGAAAATTTTAGGATGCACTAAAAGACTGAGAAACATTTCTTTGAGAACAACAAAGACTGAATTGACTTTTGGCTATAGATAATTCAGTAGCTGTTGCCTCTCTTTATACCTGAGGACTAGCAGTCTCAGTGCTGCATTTGTTCCCTGTTCCCAATGACATAAATTAATGTTGATTCCACCCCCATTCTGATTCCATTGTGGAAGGAGAGTGCAATGGGAAGGCATGACAGTGACAGCTGATGCTCTTTTCAGACCCCACAGAACACAAAGACTTACTAGTCATAGTAAAATAGATGCAAAAAGAAATCCTCTTTTTATATAGACTACATCTGAAAAGACCTAGATCAAATACAACTTAAAACCACAGTGGATTATCAGTGGTATAAAGATAGAGAAGAAACCCTTTTGATACAAAGGAGAGTCAGGTGTGAGAGTCAAAGAAAAATTTGGGCCACTGACCCTGTCAGGTTACCATGACAATATTTTCAAATCTGTATTTAAGATTCTTATAAGCACTTTTAAGTTATTTTAGCGGCTTGGTGGTAGAACACCAACAAAAATCTGTTTCTTAACACCAAATGGGCACCTTGCTGAAGTATGACATTTTCTCTCATCTGTTCACTAAGCTCAGTTTATCCTCCTGCCATGGTTTGTTTTCTCAATACCTTATTTTTCATGAATTTGGAATGACTTCGGTACACCTCCATCTGCTTCATTTCCTCTTCGCGTTCCTCGGTGCTCAGAGCCCCGTTTGACTTCAACATCTGAATCTCCTCTTCCAAATCCCGGAGGCCACGCTCCATGGAAGAAATTTTGGAATCCTGAAAACAATTAGAAGAGACAGACAATCATAGAATCATAAAATGGTAAGATTGGAAGGGACCTCAAGGATCATCTAGTTCCAACCCCCTGTCATAGACTGGGACACCTCCCACTAGTACAGCTCACTCAAGGCCTCATCCAACCTGGTCTTGAACACCTCCAGGGAGGGAGCAGCCACAACCTCCATGGGCAACCTGTTCCAGTGTCTCACCACCCTCACTGCAAACAACTTCCTCCTAACATCCAGTCTAAATCTTCCCTCTGCCAATTCAAACCCATTGCCCCTTGTCCTGTCATTGCAAGACCTTGTCAACAGTCCCTCCCCAGCCTTCCTGTAGGCCCCTTCAGATACTGGAAGGCTACTCTAAGGTCTCCTGGAATCCTTCTCTTCTCCAGGCTGCAGAGCCCCAACTCTCTCAGCCTGTCCTCACAGTAGACCTGTTGCAGCCCTTTGAGCATCCTCGTGGCCTCCTCTGGACCCACTCCAACACTTCCATGTCTTTCCTGTGCTGGGGGCTCCAGAACTGCACAAAGGACTCCAGGTGGGGTCAGAGAGCAGAGCAATGGGGTAGAATCCCTTCCCTTGCCCTGCTGCCCACACTGCTCTTGCTGCAGCCCAGGATTCGGTTGCTGTCTGGGTTGCATTCACACTGCAGGCTCATGTTGAGCTTTTCATCAACCCACACCCCCAGATCCTTTTCCTCAGGGTTGCTCTCAGCCATTCACCACCCAGCCTGGAGTTGTGCTTGGGATTGTGCCTACCCAGGTTCAGGATCTTACACTTGGCCTTGCTGAATGTCATGAGGTTGGCCTGGGCACACCTCTCCAGCCTGTCCAGGTCCCTCTGGACGGATCCCTGCCCTCTAGCAAGTCGACTGTGCCACACAGCTTGGTGCCATCTGCAGCCTTGCTGAGGGTGCACTGATTCCTCTGTCCATGGCACTGACAACGATGTTAAACAGCGCTGGGCCCAGCACTGACCCCTGAGGGATGCCACTTGTCACTGGTTTCACAGTTACATCATTTGTTAACATGTCATTGGAGTTTAAAAGGAAAGGAACTGATCCCTGGGACATGTAACTTTCCTTGACATTTACTCCCTCCTACAGAAATCAGCAGACATGCCTTGACACAGCATCTGCCTGAGTGCTCCAGGACTAAGTTTTTTCAATTTTTATACCTTCCAAGGAAAGCAAGAGTCAAATACTGAAAGAAAACATGGTTAGTGGCAGAGACATAGCATATGATGAATAAATGCAGGAAATAAAGTTGCCTTAGTCAGCATAAATCAGAGAAATCTGATTTTGATTAAATGAGGAAAAAAAAAGCAAAGCTCACTATGACTAGTAATTTAAGTGAGGTGAGAAATGGGCAACACTGAAAACATCACAGAACCAGTCAGGGTTGGAAGGGACCACAAGAATCACCTAGTTCCTACCCCCCTGACATGGGCAGGGACACCTCACACTAGATCAGGTTGTCCAGAGCCTTATCCACCCTGGCCTCAAACACCTCCAGGGATGAGGCTTCCACCACCTCCCTGGGCAACCCCTTCCAGTTCTCACCACTGTCATGGTGAAGAATTTCTTCCTAACATCCAGTCTGAATCTACCTGTTTCTAGCTTTGTTCCATTCCTCCCAGTCATATCACTACCTGACATCCTAAAAAGTCCTTCCCCAGTTTTCTTGTAGGCCTCCTTAAGATCCTGCAAGCAAAAGATACAACAATGTAGACTGGAGTGGACAATCCCATTCTTAATGGATAAAGTACCTTACAAAGATTCTGGCTCACACATACAACATAGCAAACATTCCCATGTCTGATGAGCTAAGGAAGTCAATCTACCACTACTCTCATAGCTTTGCAGGAAGGTCAGTGGTTTCCAATCTGCTTGGTCTACTGTTTCTTTAGAAGTCATTTGTGTCAGGAACAAGAAGAACAGATTCATAAAACACACAGACCTTCATGCATGAGGGGCATCCTGGGACTACTGACAAGGTCTTGTAATGACAGGAAGAGGAGTAATGGGTTTAAACCGGAAGAGGAGAGATTTAAAATGGATGTTAGGAAGGAGTTCTTTGCAGTGAGGGTGGTGAGACACAGGCACAGGCTGCCCCAGGAGGTTGTGGTTGTTCCCTCCCTGGAGGTGTTCAAGGCCAGGTTGGATGAGGTCTTGAGTGAGTTGTACTAGTGGGAGGTGTCCCTGCCTATGGCAGGGGGTTGGAACTAGATGATCCTTGAGGTCCCTTCCAACCTTACCATTCTATGATTCTATGAGAATGGAGATGCATTTCTAAATTGTAATCTATCAAAGCAATGTAGTTTTTTTAGTTCTTTTCTCAAAGATATTTTGTCTTTCCTGAAATACAGCTAAGATCTGAAGCTTCTCTCCATTCTTTCATGAGCCAATCCTTCATGCATTTTTTGGGTGTGCTAATCAAAGCATGAAAGATTTTCACATATAGGTTGAGATGTTTCTAAAGGACCTGGTCAGACCTGCGTAATTGTTGATGCTTAGAATCATAGAATGGTAAGGTTGGAAGGGACCTCAAGGATCATCTAGTTCCAACCCCCTGCCATAGGCAGGGACACCTCTCACTAGTACAGGTCACTCAAGGTCTTATCCAACCTGGCCTTGAACACCTCCAGGGAGGGAGTATGAAGTTTATGTTAATATCAATTGAGTGGCCTTTTGCAACAACAACAACAACATCACAGAGGCAGTAAGGTGAAGTGAAATGTTTTAATTTACAACTTATTTTGTTTCAGTGCTCACACCATTTCCCAGAAATGTCAATGTTTCTCATTTGATGGTATAGATGGTTTATTGTTACCGGATTCTCAATTAGTCTTCATTGCTATCGACCACAAAGATGACTAATAGAAAAAAGACAAGGTAGAAAGGTGGGAGATGACTATGGAAAACATTAAGGTGGAATGGAAAAGCTTGGAAGTGGAAAAATATAAGGAAAATAAAAAGGCAAAGGTAAAGAAGAAGGGAGAAAGAGAAGATAGGAAAACGGAAGACAACAGTTTGCAAAGGTAGCTTCCAGTTTTTTAACTCTGTTTGTCCAAATTCTTCCTGATGCACTTCATGGACTATACAACATAAAATATGATTGAATAAAGCCAGTTGTAGGCCCTGAGTTCTTGGCAAATTGCCATTGTTCCATTAAGGTACTCGAGTAATAAGAATTGAAATACAAATTGATGTAGATAAGTCAGGTTCACGATGCCAGGCAGACATCTTTCTAGCTGCATGATCCATCCTTTAAATGGGTTTGGACTTCACAAATTGCTAACTCTGTAGACACAGAGAATGCAAAGCAGTATTTCAAAACTGCTTCTATAAATAGAAAATAACTCACATAATCATAACCCCCCCCCACTAATCCATCCTGCCCATCTTTGTAATACAATGGGCTCTTGGTTAACTGACAGAGAGATGCTGCAGCAGGCAGGCAGGAGGCAGGTTTCTGTTGTGGCAGGCAGCAGCTCTGGATTTTAACAGTGTGTGCATGCAGTCCAGACAGCAACCAAGTCCTGGGGTGCAGCAAGAACAGTGTGGTCAGTAGGGCAAGGGAGGTGATTCTGCCACTTTACTCTGCTCTTGTCAGACCCCACCTGGAGTCCTGTGTGCAGTTCTGGAGCCCTCAGCACAGGAAGGACATGGAAGTGTTGGAGCGGGTCCAGAGGAGATACACAAAGATGATCAGAGGTCTGCAGCAGCTCTGCTATGAGGACAGGCTGAGGGAGTTGGGGCTCTGCAGCCTGGAGAAGAGAAGACTTCCAGGAGACCTTAGAGTAGCCTTCCAATATCTGAAAGGGGCCTACAGGAAGGCTGGGGAGGGACTATTGACAAGGTCTTGCAATGACAGGATGAGGGACAATGGGTTTGAACTGGCAGAGGGAAGATTGAGATTGGATGTTAGGAGGAATTTCTTTCCAGTGAGGGTGGTGAGACACTGGCACAGGTTGTCCAGGGAGGTCATGGCTCCCTGGAGATGTTCAAGGCCAGGTTGGACGAGACCTTGAGTGAGCTGTACTAGTGGGAAGTTTCCCTGCCTATGGCAGGGGGCTGGAATTAGATGCCCTTTGAGGTCCCTTCCAAACTTACCATTCTATGATTCTGTGACAATAATTTAAAAATATGAAAAAGAAAAAAAAAAAGAAAGAAAAAAAAAAGGTGATTTTAAACTAAAAGACTGACAGAAGCACACAGCATCTGGCAGTCACCTTTCATATGATAACCCATTTTCCAGAGAACAACCTACTGCAGCCTGTGTCCAATCATTTACCTTCATCTCAATAACAGTTTGCAGAGCCTTTGTCTTGGCTGTGTCAGGAGCATTTTCAAATCGACGATGGATCTCCTGGAACAGCAGAAAACAAAGTGTTAGCCTCATGGCATTTTGTTCCACTTAACAAACAGAAACAAAATTTACTAGAAGCTTCTCTTTCTAATAGCATCACTGGGTGCTGCTTTCGGATGCTACCAGTTCACACACTTTGTTTTCTCATTTCTCATGAGGAAGTTCAGTCAACAGAATCAAAGCCTCAGTTAAAAGGACACAACAGAATCTTGGACTACCTACTTAAACTACTTTTGCCAGTATTTCAGCAATCTAAGGTATTATTAGTTTCTCAGGGAAGACATACACCTAATTTATTTGACTAGAGTCTTACTGAAAACAATAACCTCGTGGTTTCCTCCAGCCCAGGGTACAGTTCTTTGGCAACTCATCTGTCACAAAATCACAGAATCAATCAGGTTGGAAAAGACCTTCAAGGTCATGACTCCAACCTATCACCCAATATTATCAAATCAACTAAACCATGGCACTAAGTGCTCTGTCCAGCCTCCTTTTAAACACCTGCAGGGATGGGGACTCCACCACCTCCCCAGGCAGCCCATTCTAATGCAAATCACTCCTGCTGTGAAGAACTTCTTCCTAATGTCCAGCCTTAACCTGCCCTGGCACAGTTTGAGGCTGTGTCCTCTTCTGTCACTGCTTTTCTGGGAGAAGAGACCAACCCCACCTGGCTACAACCTCCTTTCAGGTAGTTGTAGACAGCAATGAGGTCTGCCCTGAGCCTCCTCTTCTGCAGGCTGCACACCCCCAGCTCCCTCAGCCTCTCCTCACAGGGCTGTGCTCCAGGCCCCTCACCAGCCTTGCTGCCCTTCTCTGGGCACGTTCAGCATCTCAACATCTTTCTTAAATGGAGGGGTCCAGAACTGGACACAGTACTCAAGGTGTGGCCTAATCAGTGCTAAGTACAGGGGCAGAAGGACTGCCCTGGTCCTGCTGGTCACACTGTTCCTGGTCCAAGCCAGGATGCCATTGGCTTTCTTGGCCACCTGGGCACACTGCTGCCTCATATTCAGCTGCAGACCAGTACCCCGAGGTCCCTCTCTGCCTGGCTGCTCTCCAGCCACTCTGTCCCCAGTCTGTAGCTCTGCATGGAGTTGTTTGTGGCCAAAGTGTAGAATCCAGCACTTGTTACATCTCATGCTGTTCCAACCCTGTCTATCCAGAGTTGCAACACTTGATCATGCATGATGAAAACCTTTCTCCACCAGGTTTGTAGCTTAGCTCAAAGTGCATGACTACAAGCACACTGCTTTGGAAGCTCAGAGTACACAGTCAGGAGGACATAAAAGTCCATGTGGTATTTCTGTTGACATGAATTCACAGAATTAGAATGGTTCAGGCTGCTCCCTAAGGAATAAAATGATAGAAAGCTGAAACTTCTACTGTATAAAGTAGTTAAGGGTTTTAAACCAACAAGTGGGCATACAGGAGAAACAATACAGCATCTATTCCACTTTTTCATACTTTGTCTTAAAATAGTACTGTTGGAACACGACACAAAAAATGTGCATTGTTGTTATATGACACAAAAATACTCTGGTGTCCACAGAGCATGAGTTGAGATGCCAGCTAACCTAACAACAGATTGTATTTATGTACACATGGTTTAGCCACCCATTTCCCTCAAATACTTCGAAGACAAATGAAAAAAAAACCTCCCCATAAACTCCTATTTACAATAGACATGGTGAAGAGAGAGCATTTAGTATGGCTGTCATGTATGCAGCTTGCTCCAAATGAGAAACAGGTTCACAGAATACCAGGTTGGAAGGGACCTCAAGGATCTCAAGGACCTCAAGGACTGCAGTAGCTCTGCTATGAGGACAGGCTACAAGAGTTGGGGCTCTGCAGCCTGGAGAAGAGAAGGTTTCAAGTAGACCTTGGAGTGGCCTTTCAGTATCTGAAGGGGGCTACAGGAAGGCTGGGGAGGGACTATTGACAAGGTCTTGTAATGGGTTTTAAATGGCAGAGGGGAGATTTAAACTGGATGTTAGGAGGAAGTTGTTTGCACTGAGGGTGGTGAGACACTGGCACAGGTTGCCCAGGGAGGTTGTAGTTGCTCTCTCCCTGGAGGTGTTCAAGGCCAGATTGGACAAGGCCTTGAGTGAGCTGTACTAGTGGGAGGTGTCCCTGCCTATGGCAGGGGGTTGGAACTGGATGATCTTTGATGTCTCCCCTCCAACCTAAACTATTCTATGATTCTATTGTCAAGCTGATTTTCTCATACGGTGCAGGTTTAGGCTGGATGTTAAGAGGAAATTGGCATTGGAATGGGCTGCCAGGGCAGTTGGTGGAGTCACCATCCCTGGAGGTGTTTAAGAGGAGCTTGGATGAGGCACTTAGTGCCAAGCTTTAGTTAATTAGAAGGGTTGGGTGACAGGTTGGACTCGATGATCTCAGAAGTCTTTTCCAAGCTGGTTAATTCTGTTCTGTTAATTGTGTTCTGTGATTTCTCCCATACTCAACAGATAACTTGAGAGCCTCTGATCATATATCATAAACATCCTACAGAGCAGAGTGGAGCAACATTATCAGAGCAGGGAGGTCGGTACTAGATGATCCTTGTGGTGCCTTCCAATCCCAACTGATTCTATGATTCTACGCCACTGTTTCATGTCCTAAAATGTGACCAGCCTAGGCAGACTTTGCTGTTGGACCAGATGTCATCTGCCTCTAACATGCATGCCCAAGAAAGGGGCAGGCTGCATTGCCCTCTGCTATTTTTCCCAACTGAACTTCAAAGCACCACTCAGGGAGTAACTTCTCATCACCAGCCTTCCACACTGTTGTTCTCTAGCATTTGTCTGCTTTTCCAACTCCCTACAGCTTCTTTTTTTTCCCTACAGTTCAGTAGATATGGCTTCTACCTATTCAAAAGGTTTTAAATCAAATGAGGCAGCAACTTTAGTGTGAGTATGCTGATGTACAATCTAAAGAGGGGAACATACTACACTGACATGCCCTTCCCAGGAGGGCACCCTGACAACCAGTGCTGGGTTGGATGTTCTAAAGGGAGATAGTCTCCTCTACTCATCATGCAAATGATGTCACATGGAGCACTGATAACACAATGGGCTCAAATAGGGAGTCTAAATCACCTGAGAAGAGCAGACAAGCTGATAGTGATTCTGAGCCTTCTGAAAGGACACCCAAAGCATCTTTGGAAGACGCAAGTGAGACCAGGTAGAATTAGAGGGGCCCTGCCTCCAGCCAGATGGAGGACAGGGACAACTGGGTTTACTGGACTATACAGAACAATGGCTTGGCAGGTTGAAGAGGTGAAATCCACCTGTATTTCTGGTGTGACATTCCTGCAGGCACTGGAAGGTGAGCACCAGAATGGAAGTCACAGTTTGCTTTCACTTTGGAAAGGTGGAAGGAGTCACTGGACTCAGATGCCTCAGGGGTAAAAACACAGCCCTGCCTTTTACACAGTATCACAGTATCACCAAAGCTGGAAGAGACCTCAAAGCTCATCAAGTCCAACCAGATACCACAGCCCTCAAGACCAGACCATGGCACCAAGTGCCACGTCCAAACCCGCCTTGAACACCTCCAGGAACGCTGACTCCACCACCTCCCTGGGCAGCTCATTCCAGCAGTCAATGACTCTCTCAGGCAACAACTTTCTCCTCACCTCCAGCCAAAACTTCCCCTGCCACAGCTTCAGACTGTGTCCTCTTGTTCTGCTGCTGCTTGCCTGAGAGAACAAAACAACCTCCTCCTGGCTACAACCACCCTTCAGGTAGCTGGAGACAGCAAGAAGGTCTCCCCTGAGCCTCCTCTTCTCCAGGCTANCACTGCTGCTGCTGGTCACACTATTCCTGATGCAGGCCAGGATGCCGCTGGCCTTCTTGGCCACCTGGGTTGGCCTTCTTGGCCACCTGGTTTTGGATTGGTCATGGACTGATCCAAACTGTACTGGAGCAGAGTGGAGCTCCAGTGCATCTGCAGTAAGCAGTCCTCTGTGTGCTGCAAAGTGATCTCACCTTGAGTGAGAATGGACAGTGACTGATCTGTGATGTCTGCTGTTTGGTGCCAATTGCTTCTGGGCATCGTGCAGACGATACAGCATAAGGAGTGGAGAATGTCATGGACTGAGTTGAATCTGCTGCTGTTGTTCATACCATGCTGCAGTCATGGCAGCTTCAAAAATTAAAGTGCTGGCTGGAGCAAAGTATTATGGAGCTTGAAGTTCAGATTGCAACATGGGAGGCTTCCTGTTCTAGTTGCTGTTTCTGGGTTCTTGGGAGTTGGTTTTCTGCAGGCATGGCAGTGGAACAGGTGGCAGTTGGGTAGCTACAGGGTTGGGTTTTCTGTTTCTTGATGGGTTTTGCCCTGTGTTTCACTGCACTTCTTCTGCATGTAGGCTAAGCTAAGGTCATCATGCATTGTGTTATTAAAGAGATTATTAGTTAAAATAATTCCACATTGTGTTTACAATATCTTGTCTGATATTAAACTTTTCTCTCTTTATCTCAGCCCTGAGTTGTGTGTTACTCTTCCCCTTACTTGGGTGTTGGGGGGGCAGGCAGGTTAGCCCTTGCACTAAACCACCTCAAGACTGTAGCATCTCTGGGATCATCTCCTTAGCAAAGATGTAAGTTTTTTTTTTTTTTCCCAGTCAGCTCAATCAAGTGAACCTTTTTCTACTGCTTCCTGTCCCCACCCTCAGAAGATGAAGAGAGAAGTTGTCAGCACATATGATGGCATCAGCATAAAATGGATCAAAATCAGCATGTCACTTTTATTACCTACTCCATTCTCAGCATTTTTCTTGAGACACATCATAGAATGGTAAGGTTGGAAGGGACCTCAAGGATCATCTAGTTCCAACCCCCTGCCATAGACAGGGACACCTCCCACTAGTACAGGTCACTCAAGGCCTCATCCAACCTGGCCTTGAACACCTCCAGAGAGGGAGCAGCCACAACCTCCCTGGGCAACCTGTGCCAGTGCCTCACCACCCTCACTGCAAACAACTTCCTCCTAACATCCAGTCTAAATCTCCCCTCTGCCAGTTCAAACCCAGTGCCCCTTGTCCTGTCATTGCAAGACCTTGTCAATAGTCCCTCCCCAGCCTTCCTGTAGACCCCCTTCAGATATTGGAAGGCTACTATAAGGTCTCCTCAAAGCCTTCTCTTCTCCAGGTTGAAGAGCCCAAACTCTCTACTTTTCCAGTCTGTCTCCACTACTTACTATTCAAGCTGCCACCTCCTTAGAGGTAATGTAGAGATTCATTTGGTTGTGCTGCCATACATAATGGTAGGTAAGAAGCTCACCATGAAGTTGAATTAAAAAATGTCATTTCAACTAAGCATAAGACAGTCTGCCACATGCTCTGCTCCTTAGCATCTCAGAGCTTATCTTATTACTGATGAGAGACAAAAATCATAGTGCTACACATGCCTTAACAAGAATAAACTACAATGAGTTTCTAATGCTCAAGACCAGCTTAAACATTTAGAGATACAACACGGTGCAGATCCAACATCCTCTGCCCAATTCTCAGTACTCTTTACCAGTACCTGTCATGACAAACATGACTCTCCTTCAGTGCCCTTGGTCTTCCTCCACAGAGATTTATTTCACCTGCCTTCCTTAAGGTAGTTGTGGTATATTTTCCCTTGTTTCCATCTTAGCCAGCTCTAGTGTGTTCATTCAAGACTTTCACAATAATTCCAAGATACTGTGTCTGCCAAACTTCTGCCAGTCCTTTTCATGAGCTCTGGATACAGGAAGCTTCTGCCTTGCCACCAGCACAATGTACAAACACCTTTTCAACATCTTAACATGTGTGACTCTAGCTAGACTGAAGCCTTCAGTAATTTTCAAAGGATGCATTTGCAAAACTCAAATGATAGAAGTGGCTTCCTCCTGGAAAATGTCCACAGCTGATGTTTGCAGAGGAGACTCCATTCATGCATTCATCAAATGGCATTTGCTGGAAAAGCACCCAGAAACTTCAAGGCTCTGGAAGAGTATCACAGAATGTCAGGGTGTGCTGGTTTGAGGCTAATTGGAATATTTTAATAGAGAAAGTTGCACTATAGGCTGTGAAAGGAAAACATCATGATGTCTACTTCACTCATACGCTTGCTGGAGAATTGTTTGGGAACACTAACCAAAACAATTGATAAGTCAGTCTCTCTCTGTCGCTTGCTTGAGCAGGAGCTGCTGGGGGAGATCTAGCAGCTTCTGGGCTCTGGCTCCTCTGCTGATTAATCCTCACTAACCACTTTTCTTCTAACCCCCCTGGCCGATCCTCCTAATTTACCTTGCACGTAAGGCAAACCTTGGGGTGAGGTACAGGGGTGGGGAGAAGGTGGAAGGGTGGTTAGGAGCCCCTCCTGGGGTCTCTGATTTCTGGGAGGGGAGTTGTGTTGCTGTATTACCTTTTACTTGTATATTTCTGTAAATATTGTGTATATAGTGTAAATATCTGCTGTACATTGTGCAAAGCTGTAAATAGAGCTTCATCATTTAACTTCCAGCCGACTGAGTGCTAGTCTGGGTCATTTTACAAAGTGTGTGGGGGTGGGGGAACTCCCAAACCTTCACACAGGGGCTGGAAGGGACCTCCAAAGCTCATCCAGTCCAACCTCCCTGCCAAAGCAGCATCACCTACAGTAGATCACACAGGAATGCATGGTAGCAGGTCCTGAATATCTCCAAAGAGAGAGACTCCACAATCCACCCGGGGCAGCCTGTTCCAGTGTTCTGTCACCTTCATAGGGGAAAAAATTCCTCCTCATGTTTACATGAAACTTCCTATGCTTCAGCTTCCACCAGTGCCTCTTGTCCTGCCATCAGGCATCACCCAGCAGAGCCTTGCCCCACCCTCTTGGATAAATATTGATAAATATGAATGAGGTCATTAATAAGTATCACAGTATCACCAAGGTTGGAAGAGACCTCAAAGATCATCAAGTCCAACCCGATACCACAGACCTCAAGTAGGCCTGAAGTGAAGAGCACTGGTTTGAGCGATCCATTGTACAAAGACACACACATCAGAATATGAAACATGACTTATCACCATCCCTTGAGCTAGGCTTATAGACACCCCACATCCTCCAGTTCCTTCTCACAATTCTCAAGTCTTTTCCTGCCATTCTGTGGTGGAGAGAAACAGAGAGGGTAAGACAGATCTTGTCTTTTTGTAAATGCACACGTGGCACGTGAAGTGAGAACTCCTGTAGCACACATCCTGTACTGCTGGAATACCAAACTATTCTATAATCCCTGCTTGGATATGACAGCACCTACTAACGATATACCCAACACAACTAGAAAAAAAAGCCATTTGACTCCTTTGGGAAGAAACTACTAAAAACAGTTCCACAGTTGAATAATCCCCAACCACATCTTGGCGCCATGCTCAAATTCACATTTGTTTTTTTTAAAAAAGCAGCTATATGGGAGGAGAATAAGAGGATTTGAATTCCCAAGATTTCAGGACTTTAAAAAAAAAAAAAAAAAAAAAAAGCAGCTTTCTTAACTTCAAAAGTCATGTGTGGGGAAAAAGGAATAATTTTGAAGATGATTGTTTAAGCTTAAAAAGGTGAACAAAGATCCGAGAGTGAAATGTGCATTATTCGGACTCACATGAGATGTCACTAAATGCACAAAGTTCTATCTCCGACTGTTCCAGCTCCATCAGTTGAACAGGACTGTTATTGTACAGGAAAATCAAACAGCTTGACAACAGAATCATAGAATCACAGAATGATTTAGGTTGGAAGGGACCTCAAAGATCATCCAGTTCCAACCCACTGTCATAGGCAGGGACACCTCCCACTAGAACAGGGCACTCAAGGTCTCGTCCAACCTGGCCTTCAACACCTCCAGGGCGGGAGCAGCCACAACATCCCTGAGCAACCTGTGCCAGTGTCTCACCACCCTCACTGCAAACAACTTCCTCCTAACATCCAGTTTCAATCTCCCCTCTGCCAGTTTAAATCCATTACTCCTCATCCTGTCATCACAAGACCTTGTCAATAGTCCTTCCCCAGCCTCCCTGTAAGCCTCCTTCAGATACTGGAAGGTCACTCCAAGGTCTCCTCAAAGCCTTCTCTTCTCCAGGCTGAAGACCCCCAACTCTCGTACCCTGTCCTCATAGGAGAGCTGCTGCAGCCCTCTAATTAAAACAAATTCTTGCGACCTTTTAGAACCTAAGAAAAGACGACACACTTAAAAACCACCGTGCCAAAAGGGTAACCATATATTTTTTTTTTTCAGTAGGGCAATTACATACTGGGTAATTTCCAAGCATGCAGACCTGACCTCTGACCTGAGAACATAAAAGCAGCTGCTGCTATGGAAATGGAATAGATGGAGCACAGAGTGTGAGAACAGCACGTCACTAACGGGATGCTGACAAACCGTCTCTGCATTTCACATGGCACAGCATCTTCCCAAATTGAAAATTCTCCTAAGCTTTTGCTTCAGAAATGCCTGAACCTCCACTGTCTGCAGTGATGCTTTGCACTTCCCTAAAGGAAATGTCCTACTTCTATCATCTTAATGAATTCCACTGTGATTTGGATGACATAACCTGCTGAAAAACAACACCTCCCACCTCTCGACGGCATAGTGAGGACTCCAGCAGCTTGCCTATGGTTCTAAAGAGTCTGAAAACAGGAGCACAGGCAAGTGGAACCTCCCTAAAACACAGCTATGACTGTGGCTGCTGAAGGAAGGTTGTGCATAGGTACCTTTAATTGTGCAGTGCAGCTTACACACTGAACTTTCAGTGCCAGAATGGAGAAACAGTCATCTCTGTGATGTATTCAGGTTCTATGGTAGACATATGCTATACAAATGAATGCAAATTTTTATCTTCAAAACAGGACTTTGCACAAGAATTAAAAGCATAGGGCCATGAAGGGTTGTGAGGATCAGAAAAAAAAAATAAATCAAAATTAATCCTTCATGCCTTGTAAGTTACCCATTCTGATAACGTAATAAAGTATTACTCCTTTGTTCTGCTTCTACACAGGAAGAACTTTCACATGTAACTGTTCCATAACAGAACAGCTCTTATATGGATTTTCATTATATAATGGTCTGGGTTGGAAGGGACCTCCAAAACTCATCCAGTCCAACTTCCGCTGCACTCAGCAGGGACATCCTCAACTAGATCAGGTTGCCCACAGCCCTGCTCAGCCTCATCTTCAATATCTCCAGGGATGGGGCCACAATCACCTCCTCAGGCAACCTGTTCCAGTGTTCCAGCACCATGGTGTAGAACATCATGTACACAGTCCTTTAAAACAGCTTCTCAGAGATTGCAGTTCATTAAGGAAAGATCAAAAGCTACAGGTACAATGAACTATTAAAAATTCACAGTATCACTAGGGTTTGAAAAGACCTCAAAGATCATCAAGTCCAACCTGTTACCACAGACCTCAAGACCAGACCATGGCACCAAGTGCCACGTCCAAATGTGCCTTGAACACCTCCAGGGATGGTGACTCCAACACCTCCCTGGGCAGCCCATTCCAGTAGTCAATGACTCTCTCATGCAACAACTTTCTCCTCCCCTCCAGCCTAAACTTCCCCTGCCACAGCTTCAGACTGTGTCCTCTTGTTCTGGTGCTGCTTGCCTGAGAGAAGAAAGCAACCTCCTCCTGGTTACAACCACCCTTCAGGTAGTTGTAGACTGCAAGAAGGTCTCCCCTGAGCCTCCTCTTCTCCAGGCTAACCAATCCCAGCTCCCTCAGCCTCTCTCCATAGGGCTGTGCTCCAGGCCTCTCCCCAGCCTCGGTGCCCTTCTCTGGACATGCTCAAGCACCTCAATGTCCTTCTTAAATGGAGGGGCCCAGAACTGGACACAGGACTCAAGGTGTGGCCTAAGCAGTGCAGAGTGCAGGGGGAGAATGAGCTCCCTGCTCCTGCTGGCCACACTCTTGCTGATGCAGGCCAGGATGCCATTGGCCTTCTTGGCCACCTGGGCACACTGCTGGTTCATGTTCAGGCGGGTGTCAATCAGCACCCCCAGATCCCTTTCTGTTTGGCTGCTCTCCAGCCACTCCCACCCCAGCCTGTAGCTCTGCATGGGGTTGTTGTGGCCAAAGTGCAGCATCTGGCACTTGGATTTGTTGAGCTCCATCCCCTTGGACTCTGCCCATCTGTGCAGGCGGTCGAGGTCCCACTGCAGAGCCCTTCTGCCCTCCAACCCAGCAACATCAGCCCCCAGCTTGGGGTCAGCTGCAAATTTGCTGGTGACTGACTCGATGCCCTCGTCCAGATCATCACTGAAGATATTACAGAGGTTGGGGCCCAGCACTGATCCCTGGGGCACACCGCTAGTGCCCGGCCCCCAGCTGTATGTGGCACCATTCACCACCACTCTCTGGGCTCGGCCCTCCAGCCAGTTCTTAACCCAGCACAGAGTGTTGCCATCCAAGCCACAAGCTAACAGCTTAGTCAGCAGTTTGCTGTGGGGCACAGTGTCAAAGGCCCTCCTGAAGTCTAGGTAGACCACATCCACAGGCCTCCCCACGTCC
This sequence comes from Eubucco bourcierii, assembly GCA_013396675.1. Classification (NCBI taxonomy): domain Eukaryota; kingdom Metazoa; phylum Chordata; class Aves; order Piciformes; family Ramphastidae; genus Eubucco; species Eubucco bourcierii. The sequence continues at coordinate 157,256 of VWZE01015219.1, forward strand.
ACCAGGGTCTTGGTAGTGAGTGAACATTAGTTGCAAACAAGTCCCAGAAAAGCAAGGGAAGCAGACCAGCTGATCCATCTGGAAGGGAAGCACTATAAAGCAAGCTGGCAGGGCTATTTCTTCAGGGTAGTGGCCAGCTATTTGTGCCATGCTGTTTCCATTTGAATGAAAAATCAGCCGCCTTATGAACTCTTATTGTTCTCCACATCCAGCACCGTGGTCAGTGCAGGGGTGTTTGTTCCTGACATCTCTGGTCTGAAGCCACTGCCCTTGTCCTGTCTCTGCAGGCCTTTGCAAACAGTCTCTCTGCAGCCTTCCTGTAGGTTCCATACAGGTTCTGGAAAGTCATTATTAGGTCTCCCCAGAGCTTTCTCTTTTCCAGGCTAAATACCCCCAGCTCCCTCAGCCTGTCCTCATAGCAGAGCTGCTCCATGCCCCTAATCATTTTCATGGCCTCCATCAGAGGTCTATGTCCTTCCTGTGTAGAGAGATTCGGAGCTGGACACAGGACTCCAGGTGAAGTCTCTACAGAGTAAAGTGGCAGATCCCCTCTCTCTATCTCCAGCCATGCTGCTTTGGATACAACCCAGTCTGCTCTTGGCCTTCTGTGCTGCAAGCTCACACTGCCTGCTCATGTCCAGTTTCTCCTCCACCAGCACACCGTAAGTTTTTCCACAGGGTTGTTCTCTATCACCTCCTCTCCCAGCTTGTATTGATAGTGAGGATTGTTCTGGCCTGATTTTCATATCTTAATGGAGTCAATGATTCTTTTATTTTAAAAAGTATAAAAGGTTTTTGTGCACCATGCATGTTATTCACTGTCAATTATAACAATTACAATTACATACCACACTTCTTTCTCAGTTTAGCCAGTGGTAACCTGAATGTTTCTGTGGTTGTGTGATTTTGTATTAAAAAAAAATGACGCATGCTCTCAAGGTGCAACAGCCTCATTTTCCAAACTTGGTTCTACAAAAGCTGTATGTGTTTTAAAACTACCTCTAGCCAAGCCAAGTGATTCCGCTAGGGACATAAATAGTTAAATTATCTTGATTTAAATCACTTCTTCCTGCTACCCATTTCTGAAAGGTCAAAAGAAAGGAGGAGTAGCAGAAAAAGCAGAAACAAAACTGTTTTAACTCATCAGAAAGATGTCCCCTAGCATGCTGGTAGCAAGAGTTCCAGTTATTGAATCAATCTATCTACTAGAGGAAAGCAAAAAACTTCTTTCTACAAGTGTGTCTTCTTTGTGTCACAGAATCTTGGAACTGGACAAAAGTGGTCTTTGAGGTAACTCTAATTGCTCCCTCCAATTAAAATCTCCAAATCCTTCTCTGAGCCTGGAGCAGAAAAGGGTAAGAATTTTAACACAAGCATGGAAAAAACTTCTTTGTAAAACTTGTCAGACTTAATTACAGTCTGTTCAGATAAGGTAAAAACCTTTTTCTCCACTAGGCATTGTTCAGCTGTGCTACAGTGTGATGGTACATCCACATGGTATGGTTGTGTCCCTGCTCAGTGTGCTCCTTGCAGCTGCTCTCTGACCGGCACAGTACCAAGTTCAATAATCTAAAGCTAAGTCAGGGATATGAATGTTATAGCCTGGGGCACCTGATCACTGAAAACATCTACCCTGAGTGGAGACACAGCAGAGAGTGCTTACAAAAATTCAGTGGCACTTCCCAGAATAAAGTGAGCACTGCTGAGTTCAACATGGCTACAAACAGGGATCAGTTCCTGCTGTAAAGCCATGCTAGAGAACTCTAACATAGTTCCCAAGCAGGACTTAGTGGAGTTGCCATTTTACTCAACACTAAGATTAAAAGAAACAGTAGCTTCTTCTACCTGCTAGAGCTACTTCCCTTGAGTTCACTGCAAATGAGTACCCCTATGAATGTCCCATTTCAGTGACTGCTTGATATACTGAAGGAGGCTGAGAGACCCGGGGCTCTTTAGTCTGGACAAGAGAAGTCATATAAATGCATATAGATATCTAAAGGGTGAAGTTTGTAAGGCTGAGGCTGGGCTCTTCTCAGTGGTGGCCAATGTGCAACAGGCACAAATCAGAACACAGGAGGTTTCACTTAAAGAGAAGCTTCTTCCCTGTCAGGGTGGCAGGCTGCCCGCAGAGCCTGTGGAGTTTCCTTCTCTGGACAGTTTCAAAAACACCCTGCATGCATTCCTGTGCAACTCAATCTAGGCACTAGCAGTGGAGTTGGCCTAGGTAATCTCCAGAGGTCCTTTTGACCCCTACTATTCTATGATTCCATGATCTATAAAGCCACCCTTTATCTGTAAAGCACTACAGCCCTACAGTGTAAAGCACTTCCTTCAGTACCCACCCGTATTAAAAAGTCCACCTCATTGGAATGGGCCCAAGTACTAAACAAAATTTACAAATCAAAACTCTCATTTCACAGAATCACAAAGTTGTTTCAGTTGGAAAGACCTCTAAGATCTTCAAGTCCAACCACTGACCTGACATCACCATGATCATTAAACTGTGTCCCCAAGTGCCATGCCTACATGTTCTTGTGAACAGCTCCAAGGATGGTGACTCCATCACCTCCTTGGGCAGCCTGTTCCAATGCCTGACCACCCTTCCAAAAACTTTTCCCTAAATATCCAATCTAAACCTCCCCTGAGGCCATTTCCTCTTATTCTATCACTTGATACTAGGGAGAAGAGAACCACCCACACCTCACTGCAACCTCCTTTCACGTAATTGTAGAGAGCAATGAGGTCTCCCCTCAGCCTCCTCTTCTCCAGACTAAACAACCTCAGTTCCCTCAGCTGCTCCTCATAAGACCTGTTCTCCAGGTCCTTCCCCAGGCCTTTCATTGGCATTCTCTGGACGTGCTCCAGTCCCTCAATTTCCTTCTTGTAGTCAGGGCCCCAAACTGAACCCAGTATCCAAGGTGCAGCCTCGCCCATGCTGAGTTTAGGAGCACGATCACTTCCTTTCTGCTGCTGGCCACTCTATTCCTGATAGAGCCCAGGATGTTGCTGTCCTTCTTGGCTACTTGAGCACACTGCTGGCTCATATTCAGCCAGTCATCAACCAACACCCCCAGGTCCTTCTCTGCTGAGCAGCCCTCCAGCCATGCCTTCACAAGTCTGTAACATTGCATGGGATTGTTGTGACCCAAGTGCAGCACCCAACACTCGACCTCATTAAACCTCATACAACTGACCTTTGTCCATCAACCCATCCTGTTCAGATCCCTCTGCAGAGCGTTCCTACCCTCAAGCAGATCCACACTTCCACCCAGTTTAATCTGCAGACTTACTGAGGGTGCACTCCATGCCCTTGCCCAGATCACTAATAAAAGATATGAAAGAACTGGCCCCAGTACTGAGCCCTGGGGAATGTCACTAGGGACTGGCCTCCAGTTGTATTTAACTCCATTCACCCTCATTCCTTGGGCCCAGCCAGCCAGTTTTTAACCCAGCAATGCACCCACCCACCCAAGACATGAGCAGACGGCTTCTCCAGAAGGATGATGTGAGTCAGTCTCAAAAGCTTTACATAGTCTCGATAAGCAACATCCACAGCCTTCCCCTTATCCACTAAGTGGGTCACCTTGTCCACTTTGTCAAGTTGGACCTGCCCTTCATGAACCCATGCTGACTGGGCCTGACCACCTGGTTGCCCTGAGCATGCTCAAGATATGACCTTCCCTGACATCAAGGTCATATTGACAGGTCTGTAGTTTCCTAGGTCCTTTTTCTGGCCCTTCTTGCAGATGGGCATCATGTTTGCCAATCTCCAGTCAGACAGGACTTCTCCAGCTATCCAGGACTGTTGGGAAATGATGGAAAGTGGTTTGGTGAGAACTTCCACCAGCTCCCTCAGTACCCTCGGGTGTATGCCAGCCAGCCCCCATAGATTTGTGTATCTCTTAAGTGGCACAGCAGGTCACTAACCATCTGCTCTTGGATTATGGGGGGTCCATTCTGCTTCTCATCCCTATCTTCCAGCTGAGGGGCTGGGTATCCAGCAAACAACTGGCAAAGAAAGTACTGAATACCTCAGCCTTTACCCCTACATTCAATGAAGGACAGAGATTCTCCTTACTCCTCTTCTGTTGCTCACACATCTGTAGGATTTCCCATTCTCTTTAGTAGCCTTTGCTACCCAACACAGTCTTTGTGACACAAACTGCAAAGCTACTCTTTGGTTTCCTTGTTGCACACCACTGTAACACACAAACCTTGAACCTAGAACTAGACAAAAAGCCTTCTTTCTGTTTCTGAACAAAACACTGTAGCCACCTGTCCCAGATCTAGATTCACGGTTTGGGGAGTAACTGCCTCATTTTTGTCTATCAAATCAAACCAAATGTCTGTTTCATTCTGTATGATGAACTATATTTCCACTCTATTACACTGATACTTCAAAGAAGACCTCACCCCACCTTTGATGCACCTGCTTAGCCTCAAAGTCTGAGTTGATGACTTCCTTTTCCCAGAACGCTATAGCAACATGATCAAAGTTTGACCTGACGGGAGACTTATTCTGGACCTCTTGTTGAAGGTACTGACACATGCAGCCTGTCTTCTGCACATATCACTCATTATCCACACCAAATATGATTCATTATAAATATGTTGTAAAACAGTTAAGAAGGAAGAACAGACACTGTGCATGGCTTCTGCTGCATCTTTTCAGGAAGTGATAATGGTTAGGGCCATGTATACTAGCAGGACTCTGACTATATCTTATAAAATAGTGAGATAAATAAATAGTAAATAATAAAAGTGAGATGACATTCATGGAATCACAGAATGGGCTGGATTGGAAGGAATGGGTTTAAACTGGCAGAGGGGAGATTTAGACTGGATGTTAGGAGGAAGTTCTTTACAGTGAGGGTGGTGAGACACTGGCACAGGTTGCCCAGGGAGGTTGTGGCTGCTCCCTCCCTGGAGGTGTTCAAGGCCAGGTTGGACAAGACCTTGAGTGAGCTGTACTAGTGGGAGGTGTCCCTGCCTATGGCAGGGGGTTGGAACTACATGATCTTTGAGGTCCCTTCCAACCTTACCATTCTATGATTTGATGATTCTATGAATCTTCAACACCCTCTGCACTCAGCAAGGACATCCTCAACTAGATCAGGTTGTCCAGAGCCCTGTCCAGCCTCCTTTCAATATGTCCAAGGATGGGCCCCAACCACCTCCCTGGGCAACCTGTTTCAGTGTTCCACTACCCTTATGGTGCAGAATTTGTTCCTAACATCCAATCTAAATCTGCTCTGCTCTAGTCTGAAGCCATTGCCCTCGTTCTGTCCCTGCAGGCCTTTGCAAACAGTCTCTCTGCAGCCTTCTTGTAGTCCCCTTCAGGTACTGGCAGGCTGCTATTAGGTCTGCCTGGAGCCTTCTCTTCAGGCTGAACATCCCCAGCTCCCTCAGTCTGCCCTCGTAGCAGAGCTGCTCCAATCCCCTAGTTATCTTTATGGCCCTCCTCTGGACACATCATACTCTACCAAAGGTTGCACTGATATTGGGTGTATCTATTACTCTATGTAGCTGAGAAAAGCATAATTCTACTCAGTGCATCTAGCATTTTGGGGTAGGGTGGGAGCAAGGAGATTGTCAAAAAGAGCCAGCAAGCTTCATTATCCTTAGAGCCACGTGTTGTCACAGCCATCACTGATCATTTTGCAACAGGTGAGTCTGGAACAATGAGATACTGCAGCTTGGGAGCTATTCTGGAAGCTGTAGGTCAGCTGCTGGATTTCATCAAGTATTTCTTGATGGCATGGTAACAATCTTGTTTCTGAAAGTTAAGTCCAGAATGTCAACAGTAATAGGAATGATTTTCACTCAGACTTAAGAGGGGGGTATCCAAAATAGCACTTGTCTTTTTATAAGCTATAAAGCTTAGCCTTGTTTTCTAGGGCAGAGGAATGTGATGCAGCCACAAAGTCATCTGCTCAAGTAAGGGAATCCAGATCAACATCTGTGTTCATGTATTCAGTAAGTCATTGTTGTGAGGCACTCCAAATCCCTTCTTCCTCCTCCCTCTATCTCTGGAGATTTGAATAAGGGAAGAAGAAAGTGCAAAACTGCTTTTCCCCGACTTGTGGGTTTGAAGGGGGAACAGCAAAGGCATCCTTTCCACAGGTGTACTTGTGGGAAAGCCCCTGCTGGAATCGGCTGGGGAACGGCTGGATCCTTCATGCCCAGTATAGATAGGGCAACAGACACAATGTCTGGGAAGCTTATAAACAGAGTGAGGAAAAAGATGTGGGGTCCCTGCTTTTGCACGGTCCCTGCTCCTGCACCATTCCATGCAGTTCTGCTCTAGCCTCACTCTCGCGCAGCCCCTGCCACTGCCCCACAAGTCTGCAAGTTTGGCAAGTCCTTAGGACCGCTTGAGAGAGAGTTGCCAGCACCACTCGGGCCTGGCTTCCCCTGTGCTGCTAAGGCAGTGCCTCTCCACAATCTTTGCCTCATGGAAGCTGTGTCTACACTTTGCACTTCGGTGGGTTTTATTCGCATCGGACTTAATTCCACGTGCATATAGTTTGCATATAGTTTGCAGTTTTAGAGGCTGACTCGGAGAAATCCAGCAGGGATCATCACTAAAGCACAAGGCCTATGAAGAGAGACTGAGGGAGCTGGGATTGTTTAGCCTGGAGAAGAGGAGGTTCAGGGGAGACCTTCTTGCTGTCTACAACTACCTGAAGGGTGCTTGTAGCCAGGAGGAGGTTACCTTCTTGTCTCAGGCAAGCAGCACCAGAACAAGAGGACACAGTCTCAAGCTGTGCCAGGGGAAGTTTAGGCTGGAGGTAAGGAGAAAGTTCTTGCCTGAGAGAGTCATTGACTGCTGGAATGGGCTGCCCAGGGAGGTGGTGGAGTCACCGTTCCTGGAGGTGTTCAAGGCGGGTTTGGACGTGGCACTTGGTGCCATGGTCTGGTCTTGAGGTCTGTGGTAACGGTTTGGACTTGATGAGCTTTGAGGTCTCTTCCAACCCTGGTGATACTGTGAGACTGTAAAGTCCTACTTCACCTCCATGAATAAAATCTGCCGTTCCCTAGGTTCTCTGCTCAGCCTGATTGTCAAGTGGGATAAAGCTGTCTTGTAGCTTAGCCTTTTCCATTTTCCGACATTCCTGAATTACTAAACTTGCCCATAAACACTCTTGTGAAGATTTCCCAATCAAATTAGAACTTGTGAATAAAATTTAACTAGTTCTGTATACAGTTGGGGGGCAGAGATTTTCAGGAATTATAAAAATAAATCTATTTTTATAATTCCTGCCTCAGCCAATTAATTTCCAAACAAATCAGTCATTTAATGTTTCACTATTAATGACTGTGTCCTTTGCATTAGTGAGCTGCAAATACAATCATAGAATTACAGAATCGTCACAGTCTCACAGTATCACCAAGGTTGGAAGAGACCTCAAAAATCATCAAGTCCAACCCATTACCACAGACCTCAAGACCAGACCATGGTACCAAGTGCCACGTCCAAACCCACGTTGAACACTTCCAGGGACAGTGACTCCACCACCTCCCTGGGCAGCCCATTCCAGCAGTCAATGACTCTCTCAGTCAAGAACTTTCTCCTCGCCTCCAGCCTAAACTTCCCCTGGCACAGCTTGAGACTGTGTCCTCTTGTTCTGGTGCTGNGTGTCTCACCACCCTCACTGCAAACAACTTCCTCCTAACATCCAATCTAAATCTCCCCTCTGCCAGTTCAAACCCATTGCCTCTCATCCTGTCATTGCAAGACCCTGTCAATAGTACCTCCTCAGCCTTCCTGTAGGCCCCCTTCAGATACTGGAAGACTACTATCAGATCTCCTGGAAGTCTTCTCTTCTCCAGGCTGCAGAGCCCCAACTCTCTCAGCCTGTCCTCACAGCAGAGCTGCTGCAGCCTTCTGATCATCCTCATGGCCTCCTCTGGACCCGCTCCAACACTTCCATGTCCTTCCTGTGCTGGGGGTTCCAGAACTGCACACAGGACTCCAGGTGGGGTCTGACAAGAGCAGAGCAAAGGGGCAGAATCCCCTCCCTTTCCCTGCTGCCCACACTGTTCTTGCTGCAGCTCAGCACACAGTTGCTGTCTGGGCTGCATGTGCACACTGCAGGCTCATGTTGAGCTTTTCATCACCCCAGACTCCCAGGGCCTTGTCCTCAGAGCTGCTCTCAGTCATTCCCCACCCAGCCTGTATTTGTGCTTGGGATTGTGCCTACCCAGGTGCAGGACCTTACATTTGGCCTTGTTGAATGTCATGAGGCTGGTCTGGGCACACCTCTGCAGCCTGTCCAGGTCCCTCTGGATGGATCCCTGCCCTCTAACAAGTCGACTGTGCCACACAGCTTGGTGTCATCTGCAAATACATCCTATGCTAGATACAGAGGTTTTCCTATGGACTTGCACGGAAGGATTGCTTTAGGTCCTCAGATTCCAGAACACTTGTGGAAAGTCTAATACATTTATTAAGTCAGAAAACAGTACCAGTGAATTCTGACAGCTCAAAACTTGCTTTGGCTGAAGTAGTCAAAACAACTATCAGAGTTTTCTGAGCTTTCCAATGTGTTAGAACATAAAGATTAAATGCTGACCTCTTAAGCATATGAAAATCCTTTTGAGTATTTAAAGAAGAGTTTAGCATGCCTTTCCAGATCCTGGGAATGCTAGATATAGAATCACCAAGAAAGTAGATTGGTTTCTTCAAGGCAGCTCAAAAATTCCACAGTTATTATCTGGGCTAGCAGAGAGCTAAAATAGCCCCAAACTATGACAATACACATAAACACATAATAGATTAGCTGAGGAGAGTGATGCAGACACTCCTTGAGAGGTTCTGCTCAGAGACAACCTCCAAGTGTGGAACAGTGATACCAGCTCTGAACTAGACCTTGCAGAGCAGATCAGCTTGGTGGTCAAGTAGTCAGCTATAGTTCAGCAACATCCCCTGATCTTCTCCAGCCCCCGAGCCCCAAGCTCTGAGGTTTATGCAGACAAGCCTGGCTTCAGTCAGCTCAGTCTAGCTCAGAGTTCAAGAACAACACACAGGTACTAACAAAACCTTAAGTGATTCAGTTCCATAAAGGAAATAATTTGGCATCTCTGTGCATGGCACCATGTTTCCAAGGGTGCTCATCTTCAAGGCTGGATCCCACACTGTACGAGTAGCTTGAGCTACAAGTAACAGTGTATGACCCTTACCCTTCTCAATGTATTACAGTTGGGTGAGCAGCAAGGAGTAATTAATCTTCAGAGGTGAGATAAACAACGTTTGCACTTTCAAAGTCAGTAAGTCATCTCTAACCTCTCCAGTAAGCCTTTCCCATAAAGGTTAGGACTTCAATGATTGATGATTTCCAGGTAGGTGTGAATGAAAAAAAAAATTTTCTCTCTCAACATCTACTCATCAGTAGTAGCAACAAATGTTAATGGCATTCCTAAAAAAATCACACAGCTCCTGGCAGCTTTTGCATTTACATTGCTGGACTTAAAGCAGAAACAAATGGAAGCCATTTGGGGCTCTTCCTGAAATAGACACAAGAATTGGAACAGAATTATCATTGGCTGCTAAATAAAGGAAAAAAACTGTTGTGTAGAAACTCTGGAATTGTATTATCTTCACTCCAGACACTCAAGAGATTACTGCTCTAAAAAGATAAATCTGTCCTAAATCTGGCTCAGAAATGCAATGTGCTCTAGCATTCTTATATAAAGGTTTGCAAGAGCACAAGTACAGTGGGTCAGACCATGGAAAACATAAGAATAGGAGGTGGTAAGAAGTATTTATTTGCTTCAAACACTAATCTCATGCTTCCATGCTTCCCCGACTCCTTAGAGAGGGGGCTTAAAACTTATGCACATAGAATCATAGAACAGTAAGGTTGGAAGGGACATCAAGGATCATCTAGGTGCAACACCCTGCCATAGGCAGGGACACCTCCCACTAATATAGGTCAATCAAGGCCTTGTCCAACCTGGCCTTGAACACCTCCACGGAGGGAGCAGCCACAACCTCCATGGGCAACCTGTGCCAGTGTCTCACCACCCTCACTGCAAACAACTTCCTCCTAACATCCAGTTTCAATCTCCTCTCTGTCAGTTTAAACCCATTACTCCTGGTCCTGTCTTTACAAGACCTTGTCAATAGTCCCTCCCCAGCCTTCCTGTAGGCCCCCTTCAGATACTGGAAGGTTTTCACTAAATGCTGAACTCCAAAGTAGCTCCACAAAGCCCAAAGCAGGTCATTGGATTCCCATCCACACTACACATCTATGGATAGCCATAAATTCATGCATGCCATCTGCAGATGTCAGTAAAAGAATCTTTAAAAAGCCACTTCCCAACAGTGGACACAGGGATACAAATCCTCATGTATGCTGTGGCTGTTTTGAGTCAGATTTCTACTTACAGACATAAAAAATTTCAGAACAGAGAAATGTAGAAGTGGAAGCTCTGAGTAGAGAAGTGAACATTCTAGAGATAGGCCATATAATGGTAACAATGGATAAGGTAATATAATTTCTTTGGGGCATCAAAAGTTTTATGTCTGGAAGCACAGCCTGTACCTTCCCCTTGCTGCTTCTGTTGCTTTGCCTGCACCCACTGCTATCTTCCCCTGCCGCTGTTTTGTTGCTTCACCGATGCTTGACCCCTTCCCCACCTTCCCTAAGGTTATTGTATTCCTGTAGCAGTTATATTCTCCTTGTACTGTCATATTTATACTACAAGAAATACAATTTTTCTTTTTTTCCTGGTCTTACAAAAAAAATCTGTGTCGTGGTGAGTTTATTCTACCAGGGGAGGGATCCGTCCTAACCCGGTATATATGCACACAATGCATGCTGAACTGTGTTAACACAGGAATGCTTTTGAGAGGCTGGTTTGACAACAGCAATACTGTTAACAACATTAACACATCTAATGACACTAACTACAGACCAACTCATTTCTTTCCTTTATTTGTCTGCAATACTTCTAAGGAGCTTTTATTCTATGATGACGAGTTGAGGATGATAACTATTGGAGAATGGTTACCATCCTGCTCCTCTAAGATACAACACAGTTATAACAATGATTGGGATTTTTTTGTTTTCAGAGGGATGGAGGGAATGGGTTGTCATGTGTGCATCAGTGTCCCTTTAAGTAATCTTTTTTTTGGCTGTTCATCCAGGGCAGCTAATAGTTTTATCAAATACCCTTCACAGTAAGATGACTGTTTCCATGGAAACCGTAGAGCAATCATCCATTACTCCTGCAAAGATTTCTCTCAGGTCTCTCCTAAATACAGGTAGCTACTTCCCTCAAACTAAAATAGAACAGAAGAAGGAGTTTTACAGACAATTCACCTCCAGAGTTTTATATGGGGACTCTGGAGAAAGCGGGGCCTAAAAGCATACAACCAAGAAAGCACAAGCAGGGAAGACATAAAGAAAGTTTAGAAACTCAGAAACTGAAGTCTGCTTACGGCAAAGGTGGAAGATTATTCCCTCACAGTTGTGAAATGCAGAGGAAGCAGAAGATGAACCCCAAGCTTGGTCACTTACCTCTCTCAGCATGTTGTTTTCCTTCTCCTTCTGTTCCAGAAGGCTCTCCAGGTGGTGCACATGCATCTCCGCCTCAGCCAACCGTCTTGTCCGCTCATGATCTTCCTCAGTGGCTTTTGCAGACAGGCCTTTACTCTGCAGCATCTCCAGCAGCTTTTTGATGGACTCATCACGTGCATTTAAGGTCTGTTTCTGCGTCTCAATACGCAGTTCCATCTCTTCTAAGGTTTTCCGCAGCAGGAACAGTTCCTTGGCCTGGCGCTCGTGCTCTGCGTGCAGCCGTTGGAAGTTTTCCTCCGTCAGCTCCGCCACAAAGGGCTCACTGGTTCTGGTGCTGCTGTCCTGCTGGAACAGTTGGTTCAGGTCACGCTGGATCCGAAGTTCGTCTTGGAGAGCCTGGATGGTCATCTGCATATGCTAAAAGAATAAACAAATACAATCAGGAGATTCCCTCCACTGAAGAAATAAAGAGAACAGCATGAGCCGTGTCAGTCACTAGGAAGCACAACCAGGAACTGAAATGCAGACAGACGAACATCAGTTTTTGAAAGGAGAGCTGAGGTGAAATTGGGTTAAGCTACAGAAATTGCAAGTCCCTCTTCATATGCATGGTAGAGGTAGCTTATGACTAGAAATCTCTCACTCAGGTGACTCTCCCACTTCCAGAAAACTTGAGTGACTGCTTCAAATGGGAAAATGCCAGTAGGGTAAGCTGAGAGCATGAGGCAATTTTGTTCCAAATGCTCCTCTACCCCATAGAAGATTTCTGCATAAGAAGTCCTAGACCAGCTGGGACCAGTGCTGTTTAACATCGTTGTCAGTGCCATGGACAGAGGAACCAGTGCACCCTCAGCAAGTGTGCAGATGACACCAAGCTGTGTGGCACAGTTGACTTGCTAGAGGGCAGGGATCCATCCAGAGGGACCCGGACAGGTTGCAGAGGTGGACCCAAGCCAACCTCATGAAATTCAACAAGG
>VWZE01015220.1:0-33005 GCA_013396675.1 Eubucco bourcierii
CCTTCCAACCTTACAATTCTATAATTAATTTCAAAGAAAAAGGTCAAGAAATTAATGTAGTTATTAAGATAAAAGGGTTTATTTTTAGATAAGCTCAGAATTCAGTGTGTAAAGGGTCCTGTTTACAATAAAGATTAAAAAAATGAGAAAAGATCCTAGAAGTATTTCTTGAGAGTTACAAACTGTTAAATGCCTGAGCAGCTGACATCTCATTCTTCATGAGGATGCTGCAGCTGCCACAACTCATACAGCAGCAATCTGAAAGTCCTTCCTATTTCCTTAAGAAAGCATGCTGTGAATAATACACATCCAGCCTCCTATTTTGCTTTATTTTTTAAATGCAATTTCTCTCATGAAATTCCATAATAAATGTTGCAGGTACAATTTGTAACTTTTCTCTTTTTCTTTCTTTTTTCTTTCTTTCTGTTCTTTTTTTTTTGGGTCATATTTGTTGGTTTTGTGGAGTTTTTTGGTTTTTGATTTTGTGGGGGTTTTTGTTGTTGTTGTTGGGTTTTTGGGTTCTTTTTTCCCATTCTTTTTATTTAGCAGTCTAGGAATATTAATCATTATTATAAAAATAAAATGTGTCAGAGGATCACAGGCCCACAGGATGTTAGGGGTTGGAAGGGACCTCTGCAGGTCTCCCAGTCCAACACCCCTGCCAGAGCAGGACCAGAGAATCTAGCACAGGTCACACAGGAACACATCCAGACAGGGCTGGAAAGCCTCCAGACAAGGAGACTCCACAACCTCTCTGGGCAGCCTGTGCCAGTGCTCTGGGACCCTTCCAGTCAAGAAGTTCTTCCTCAAGTCGAGGTGGAACTTCCTGTGCTGCAGTTTCCATCCCTTGCCCCTTGTCCTATGCCAGGGCACAAGTGAGCAGAGGCTGTCCCTGTCCCTTCCTTCCTGACCCTCAGCTCTTTATAGCCATTGCTCAGATCCCCTCTCAGCCTTCTCCTCTGCAGACTAAGCATCCTCAGGGCTCTCAGCCTCTCCTCATCAGGCAGTACTGCAGTCCATTCAGCATCCTTGTAGCCCTCCCTTGGACTGTCTCCAGTAGATCCCTGTTCCTCTGGGTTCCTCTGGGGACCCAGAACTGGCTGCAACATTAGCATGTTTATGTTACTAGAAATAATCATTAGCATAGAGAAAGTTCCTGAAAGCTGACACCATGCTGAGGAAATTGATGATCCTCAAAAAGAAGAGTCTAAACCTTTTGCTGCAAGCGTTTAACAGGTGCAGGCCATCTCAGAGCTCCCGAGGCACTGTCTCACTGCACAGTGAATGGGCTCTTGCCTCCAAAACATTGTTTTTTTCCCCAAGAAGTCTTTTCCCTGTCTCATGACATCCTTGCCCCATTTTATTTCTCCTATGGAAGATATCAGCTCCAACCTTCCATTTTGGGTCTCACAGAATAACAGAGCTGCGTTCTCATATACTGTTCCTCTTTCCAGGCTTACACTGATTTCCCTGGGCAGTCTGCAACAGGAGCTAGCAGTACCACTACCATTTTCTCTTTAAATGCCAAGCACTCAGTTTATAAAGTAATACTCTGCTGGCTTGATGATCTGCATCTGGACATTAAGCTAATTGGGTTTGCCCATCCAGTATTCAGGTCTGGAGCTTGCTCTATGGCTTATCACCTCTCTTGTTAGCACATTAAGAATGACTTCAGATTTCTCACACTTTAATTGTACTTGAAGAGAGCTGTTTATATGAAGCCCCCAAATGGATTTGTTTTCCAGTGCTTCTCCTTTGTTGCATATTAACATTTAATTTTCAAAAAAAAAGATCCTATTGCCTCAGCACTAAAAGTGAGAATAGCTAAGGGACCTGCTAAATGTAAAATTAGATGCACAGCCAACCTTTACTCTGGTCATAATACTGTTACCTAAATATTGTTATAACTCCTATCATAAACTATAATTTGATTTATTTTAAAATGCCCAGAGTGTCTGGCACAACTTATTTTTTGTTAGTACTCTAAAGTCAAAGTTCACAGATTCACGGAATCAGAGAATGTTGGAGGTTGGAGAGGACCTCCAGAGATGACTGAGTTCAACTTCCCTGCCCAAGCAGGATCACCCAGGGTAGTCTGCACGGGGACACATCCAGGGGGCGTTTGAAAGCCTCCAGAGAAGGAGACTCCACAAGCTCTTTGGGCAGCCTGCTCCAGGGCTCAGTCACCGTTACTGTAAAGAAGTTTCTCCTCATGTTGAGATGAAACCTTTTGTGTTCCAGTTTGTATCCATTGCTCCTTGTCTTATTGCTGTGCACTACCAAAAAGAGACTGGCCCCCTCCACTTGACACCCACCCCTCAGATGTTTATGGACACTGATCAGAGCCCCTCTCAGCCTTCTCTTCTCCAGACTAACCAGCCCCAGGCCTCTCAGTCTCTTTGTAGGGCAGGTGCTCAAACAAGCTATTCTTAGCAGTCTCTATTTGGGGTTAGGAATGGGAACTGAGCTGGAATCTGAATTGGACTTAAACCTAGAAAAAACAATGCTCTAAGCATACCTTAATCACCCATAAACATTCTCATGTTTCTGAGGATCATCTTTCGGTGGATTCTGATCTTGAAGGAATAGCAGCAGGCTTTTCCCCTATAGTACTGGCAATGGTGGGGACACAACCAAAGGGCAGATGTAACACAGCAAATATCTTCTTGGTTTAGTTTTGTTTTGGGTTAAGAGCCATTTGTTAAGAGGTTAAGAGATGTAATGGAAGTTTTCACCCTGGGATACATCAAGGGTGGCAAATGAAATGGCTGCTGGTATGCATGTCCTGTGGCTTTAAAGAAAACTTTGCTCTTTATTACAACTAATACCACAAAATCTGACCAAATCTCTTGGCTTCTCCTTCCACTTGGATTTTGTTGCTAAGTTCTGGTTCTGTTTCTGACATCTTTGTGTTTTATTCTTCATTATGTAGTCTCAGCAGCAATATTTTACCATGGACATTTGTTTTAATAACTTTATGTAGAACTTTATGTATTAGTGTAGCAATGGCCATCTCACTCCCTCCCTCCCCTCTGTTTTAAATTGGGGCCTGCTACTGCAAATCAGGATTTGAGGACACATAGTAAGGCCACTGGGATGTTCTGGGATGAGACATACATCTGACATTTTCTGACAGCATATAAAATACGTTGGAGTGAGCTTAGGAAAGAGTAAGAATTGAGCAACTGGTTAACTAATGTTGATACTATGCTTGCCCTTGCAGCTCCCAATTGAAAAGTTCTCATTGTCATTCTGGCTGAACTTGGGAGCTGAAATAGTACGAAAATCACACAGGTGATTTGGTTTTGTAGTTTAGGAACTGGTTATCTCTTGAGAGGATTAAGTTTTACGACAGCTTCAAGCATTTTGTGAATGACAGAGGATTTATTTCCCGTATTACTGTTTATTACAACCTTTCCTTAAAATCTTATTTTGACCAAAACCTGATCCTTGGAAAAACTTGCTTTCTCCCTCAGAACATTTTTACTATTATTTTCTTTTTATTTGATAAACAAAACAAAATACTTAATTCCTAGTCTGGTTAATCTGAAACAAATGTCTTCATTGTGCTGACATGAATGTGCAGCAGCTGTGTGCAGTTCTGGAGCCCTCAGCACAGGAAGGACATGGAAGTGTTGGAACGGGTCCAGAGGAGGCCACGAGGATGCTCAGAGGGCTGCAGCAGCTCTCCTGTGAGGACAGACTGAGAGAGTTGGGGCTCTGCAGCCTGGAAAAGAGAAGGCTTCAAGGAGACCTTAGGGTAGCCTTCCAGGGGTCTGAAGGGGGCCTAGAGGAAGGCTGGGGAGGGACTATTTACAAGGTCTTGTAACGACAGGACAAGGGGCAATGGGTTTAAAATGGCAGAGGGAGGATTTAGACTGGATGTTAGGAGGAAGTTCTTTGCAGTGAGGGTGGTGAGGCACTGGCACAGGTTGCCCAGGGAGGTTGTGGCTGCTCCCTCCCTGGAGGTGTTCAAGGCGAGGTTGGACGAGGCCTTGAGTGAGCTGTACTNGAGGAGGCCTTGATTGAGCTGTACTAGTGGGAGGTGTCCCTGCCTATGGCAGGGGGATTAGAACTAGATGATCCTTGAGGTCCCTTCCGACCTTAACATTCTAGGATTCTATGAATAGGAACATCCTTGCTTCGAGTTTATTTGCTGTTAACTTCCTGAGCTACTTTAATGGCATGCAAGAGAGGTAGCTCAGGTCCCTGCTGCCTCCTTCCTCCTTGTTAAGAAGGGATTTGAATCTGGGTTATAAGTGAATTGTAACGAGACCGATAAAAAAAAATATTAAATGTTTTTATTAAACAAAGAAAATTCCTCCAAACTTATTTACAGTTAACACACAGATTCTATTATGTGGTCGGTAAAACTCTCTTTGCAGAATGTATATATATTTAATCAAATTAATTTAAATCACTTTAAGAAACCTTTAGAAAATGTAAACAACTGGAGAGTCAACTGGAGAGTCCTGCAGCACAAACTGCTGCCTTAAGATTAAACATAAACTTTCACTAACTTCAGAAAAGAGAGTTCATTTACTCACTGGTTGGAGCCTCAGTATTTATAATCCAAAAGTATGGGTAGAAGCTTAAATGAAGAAATAAAATACAGTCCCTTCCACATGGTTGTGATGGCAATGTGGTTTTGCTGCTTGCGTAGTTCCAATGGAACACGTTGGCTGAGGAGATTCACGGACGCGAGGCAAACCTTCTGTGGCTCTCAGGAGGTCATTGGAGCGGTCAGCCCCTGGGCAAAGCAGGATCCTGATTTCCAGGCTGGAGCAGGCCAATCGGCTGCGGTGCTCGGCAAAGGGCTCAGCTCTCAATCTAGAGCGGCAGGCAGGCAAGTCCTGGCGTCGTAAAGTCATCGCTAGGCTGCCTCTTAGGCTCACCAGCGTCAAACGGACTGGGGCTGGACTGAGCTCAGGCCGGCAGCTGTACCCCAGCGTGGGGCAAGCCCTGCAGTCCCTTAGCCCGGTGCGACACACAGGCAGGGTCAGGTCTACCGTTTGTGGGGAAAAAACAAGTCCCCTGCTACATGATGCAAAGCAACACAGACAGGTAGCCGACAAAATAACAGCGGTAGCAGCAAACAAATGAGTTGGCTGGGAGCTTTAAGCATTTTGACTAAGTGTTTTTGACCAATAGCAACAGACAAAAAACATCCCTGGAACCAATCCCAAGTCACCTCACTAAAAAAGGGAGATGAACAAGTCCAGCACCATGACCTCTGTTTACCAGAGACAAAGCAGAGTGTATGGTAACTCCAAATATGGTGTCTCTATGGTAGACTGAGAGGCGCCAAGGCTTTTGTCTACTTTCCCACTTCTTCCACCCGGGGAGAAGGGAGGGGTGGGGCAAGATGGGTATTCAGGTGGATATTTAGGATATGTGTTCCAGGTATAATTTGGGCCTTCCACCACACTCCTGTAGGGACCACAGCATGCCCACTGCCTATTCTCTGGTTGTACACTAAGTGTGCCTCGTGGCAGATGTAGTCCCTTGAGCATGGCCTGTCATGAAATGCAGCAGAAGCACACTCAGCTAAGCAGCACTAGGACAGGTTGCAGCAATGACAGGTTCATACTACTTCAAACACAAACTTGAACAAAGTTTTCCTTTCGATAGATGGTGTCAAGCAGAAATGGTTCAGTGATTCCAAATATTTTCTCAGCTCTTCCAAGCAATTTGAAACAATTGCTGGAAGTATTTAGTTGTTGAAACCTTATTCTTCATCCTGTTTTACATAGGAAAGTGCTTGAGAAGTGGTTTCTTGGTTAGCATTCTGAGTGGACACGCGGGAGGCCTGGCATTTACTGCTGTGAAATCTTGCAGCACAGAGTACTTATTAGAGGACCATAAATATAATTCATATTCCTTTGATCACCTGTGCTGGGCTGCCTTGGCAGGTAGGCTGTGATTGCTGAAGCACAGAGTTGCTGTTGGGGTATTGATTTTTGTGGTTAGTTCAATTACCAGCCACTCTGGGGACTTTTCTCTTCCCTCAGATGTTTGCCAATATTATTTGTATTGTGTATTAATTAAGTTCTCCAATTTATTCAGCTCTTCAGCCCTCTTCCTGAGACAGATCTAAAGCTTTTCCACTAGGAAAAAAAATTAAAAAGTTGAATGTTAATTCCCTGAGAATACATTTTCTTCTGCATTTTAAGACCAAACACCAGAAATATATTCCAGATTTGCCTAGGGGTGAACCTGCTTTGTATTCAAGGGGGGAAACACCAAGCATGGCTTGCCATGCATTCACTGCTATGTGCAGAAAGAACTGTGAAAAGTTCACTGCTGATGATCCCAAGTAACTGTTTTGGGTCTGCTGTCATCACAGCATAGCACTGCTGCTGGTAGTAGTAGAAGATGCCCTGTGGTCCTCTTTGAAAAGGCCAAACTCACCTGCTGCAAGGGTAGATGGGATTAGTAGGCAGCCTTATTTGGATGTGTAGATAGATGGAACATGTCCAGAGAAGGGCCACAAGGATGAGCAGAGGGTTGGAACTCCTCTCCTGTGAGGACAGGCTGAGAGAGTTGGGATTGCTGAGTCTGGAGAAGAGAAGGCTCCAAGGAGACCTTATTGTGGCCTTCCAGTATCTGAAGGGGTCTACAAGAAAGCTGGGGAGGGACTTTTTAGGCTGTCAGGTACTGACAGAGCTGGGGGAATGGATCAAATCTAGAAGAGGGGAGATTGAGACTGGACATTGGGAGGAAGTTCTTCATCACGAGGAACAGGTTGCCCAGGGGGGTGGTAGGAGCTTCATCCCCTGGAGGTCTTTAAGGCCAGGCTGGATGTGGCTCTGGGCAACCTGATCTAGTGTGAGGTGTCCCTGCCCATGGCGGAGGGGTTGGAACTGGATGACCCTCGAGGTCCCTTCCAGCTCTGACAATTCTGTGATTTAAGGAGAATAATTGCTGGCTTCCAGCTGATCCCAACACCAGCCAGCTGAGGTACATATGTGTTTAGCCTTCATTTTAGGACACCAGTGGATGCAAACAGGATGGGTCCCTTTCTATGGCGTATGAGCTGGCTTAAATGACTTTTGCATGCCACAATTTTCCCAAGCTAGGTATGTATTTGTCACATTTCCTTATATTCCTTTGGACTAGTGTGGCATTTCACTACTCTACTTAACATTTGTCCTGTCTGGCTCCAATTCCTGCTAGCACAAAGTGTATCCTGTACGTTTGCTTTTTGCTAGGTTAGTGCAACATGGACAGTGATTCCATGCATAGAATTTTAATTTTCTGGTTCCCTTTCATGAGTTGTTGAAGAGTTTTCACTATCTGATTCCACCTGCAGTGACCCAGACTTGTTTACTAAGCAAGCATTTGGGAACCAGGACTGGAGTCCTTTTCAAAAGAGGTTATCTAGAAAACAAGAACCTTTTCTGCCTCCCAACTATGTAAGAAAAGGGGGAACCAACTGAGAAACTCTTCAGTCCAGAGAAAAGAAGTTCCTTTGGTGCTGTACGTTATGTAAAGATCAGATTTAATTGAGGCATTTGGAATGAGAGCATCATTCTCCAGGGCATAGATAGAAACAGCTCATCAAAAGGTTGAGCAGAATCACCTGAGAGTGGACTCCCAGCTTTGCAGTCCCACTCCCAGCTTTGTAGTCTCTTTAACTGATTTGAAGAAGCTGTTATTTAGCTCTCAGGGTGAGGAGAAAAAGTAAACAAAGCAACAGCAAGGTGGAGATTTTCAATACTGGGTGAGGTATTTGAATTCTCACAAGTGGCTTTGAAAACTCTGTCTTTAAAGTTGAAAAAAAAAAAAAAAAAAAAAGAAAAAAGAAGATGGAAAGACAAAAACTATTGTGTGAAAACCTGAGCAGACCTCATCCTTCACCTTCATGTATCTCTGGATTCCTTAAGAGATGTCTTTTTCACTCAGATCAGTGCTTCAGCAGCCTGATTGGCATTGGGGCTGAAGCAGCATCCAGGTCTCCTCCTGTCCACTCACTTTGGGGCCTCTTCTGGCTCATCCTTTGCACCTTCACTGTGTTTCCTAGCTGAGACCTGAGCTGTTACATTGCAGGATCTCCCTCATTCTTCTATTACTAATTTGTGTGCAGAATCCTAATTGCAATTTACCAAAATGTTTTCCCATTTTCAATCTCTCATGTTCTAAGCCTATAAAAGAGTGGGTGAAAAGACTTGTCAGTAAGTCACACCTCTTTCATTTTTTAAGATGTATTTTTAGTTGACTTACTCAGATGGACTTTTGCTGTCAGAACATCAAAAAAAAAAAAAACCTTACCCAGCACATGTGTCTCTTTCCACAATCAGTCACTTGGAATGCAGGATTTGAATTCAGGAGGGGATGTATTTGTATACTCAACTCACTGATTTCAGCTGAGGTGTTGCTTCTGTCTCTTGGAGACTGAGGATAGACTTCATGAAGCTATGAAAACGACATCTTGCAACCTTAGGAGGTGCTTCTGCCAGTAAAGTTTCAGTAGTGACTATTTGTAGCATGCAGCCTGACTGCTGTTGATATGTAACCTGAAATTCAGCTCTGATTCATATGTTTATATCAGCTGATGATTTATTTAGGGGGTGAAACCAACCTGGCTATGGGACAGGATGAGGAAGAAAGTTCAGTTGCTGTTCATGTTTAATTGTTCTTATTACTTCTCCATGTCTAGCACCTTTTAAATCACAGAAAAAACAAAATCACAGGAGGTTAGGAACTGGAAGGGACCTAAAAAGCTCATCCATTCCAACCCCCCTGCCAGAGCAGGGTCATCTACAGCAGATCACACAGGAACACATCCAGGCAGCTCTTGATTATCTCCAGAGAGGGAGATTCCACAACCCCCCTGGGCAGCCTGTTCCAGTGTTCTGTCACACTCACAGGGAAAAAGTTTTTCTTCATATTTCCATGGAACTTCCTATGCTTCCCTTTCCACCATTGCCCCTTGTCCTGTCATTGGGCATCACCCAGCAGAGCCTGGCTCCATCCTCTTGGCACTCAGCCTTTACATATCATGAATGAGATCACCTCCCAGGCTCCTCCTCTCCAAGCTCCAAGCCCCAGCTCCCTCAGGCTCTCCTCATAAGGAAGAAGCTGCTGGGATTTCATTTGTAGTGTTAAGTGGTGTTCTTGAACAGTGTTCTGTGTTATTGACAAACATCTGTAAACTGATTACTGTGTAAAACAGGGGATTTTGGTATTTTGTACTTGTCTGCTTGCATGCACCCCCAGTCACCCATGCATTCTTACACAAATCCACATGCAGCAAACACACCTGCAGGAGCACACAGAAGACTGGAAAGTCCTCCTTATCTTTATATGTCAATCATTCCATATAGTCAGGTGCCATCTCTTTCCAAGATGTGTTCTAAGGAGCTGCTTCAAGTTGAAAGCCCAGTTCTGAACATCATGAAGCTTGAAAAACTCACTTTCAGAATTGAAACTTTGCAGCTGGACATCAGGAAGGAAGGGACAGGGACAGCCTCTGCTCACTTGCGTCCCAGCATTGAACAAGGGGCAAGGGATGGAAACTGCAGCACAGGAAGTTCTAGCTCGACCTAAGGAAGGACATCTTGACTGGAAGGGTCCCAGAGCACTGGAACAGGCTGCCCAGAGAGGCTGTGAAGTCTCCTTGTCTGGAACCTTTCCAGCCCTGTCTGGCTGTGTTCCTGTGCCACCTGTGCTAGATTCTCTAGTCCTGCTCTGGCAGGGAGGTTGGACTGGGAGTTGTGCAGAGATCCCTTCCAACCCCTAACATCCTGTGAGCCTCTGATCTTCAACACAGAGCTGAAGAGGCACATGGCGAAGCTCTACCATGAGGAATTGCTGTCTCCTGAAGTGTGTGTCAGTCTGAATTTAAGTCACTTCCATTATGGTCACGGTGCCTTAAATGTTTCATGCTGTAAACATCCCTAACAGGAAACAATTCGTTCCTCATTGATCTTTTCTGGCAGCTTGCTTCCTTCCTCCAGTGGAGTGGAGAAGTGCATCTTTGGGTTTGCCTGCCTTAGCTGGCAATTTCAAAACCCATCGTGGTGTTATTGAAGTTTTACAGAGCCTGTTAAGGGCAGTTAAGGCTTGAGTGTTTCCTACCTCCTTAGCTGTTGTCACAATGAGGAGTAAAATGCTGATTGAATGATTGCCAGGACAGGCCTGACCCCCACTGTCCCAGGAACAAACTGTAGTGGCTTTGTTTCTTTAATCTAATCTTTCCTCAGCCTCCTGCAGAAGGCAGGGAAGGCCCCCTTTTCCTCCTATTCTCTTTGGAGGTTGTAGTACATTTCTGCCCAGCTCTGTGTTCTCCCGTGTACACTTTTCCTTTTGTTCATATGTGTTGAGAAATGCCTGTCCTTAGAGTCTTTGTGCTCATCTTTGTTTCACAAGGTTTTTACCAGCACCTCACTAGTTGTGATGTCCAGTGAAATACGAAGGTGTGAGGCCACTTGCTACCCTCTGTGGCACCACAGGAAGAGTAGCAAAAGAACTGAAAACCAGGATGAAGAAACATCTGTTTTCATTTCTCTGCTTCCAGGAAGCCCAGAAGGTCACTGGGGTGACCTTTACAGGGGTGTGTTCCCTGTGCAACCTGGCAGATTTCTAAGCTGGAATGAGCACAGGAGTTTGTGCTGCTTTAGCCAACACTAGCTGCTCTCCATGGAGCAAACTGTCTCCGAGAGGGAACTGCTGGTGCAGGTTCTCCCCAGGCTGTTGTGAACATCAGCAAGCTGCCCAGACGTCTCCCTGCCCATTAAAATGCCAGAGAGACAGTTGTCCTTGGGCCAGTGTTGTCCTTGGGACTTAAGGATGGGATCCCTTTCCACTCCACATAGAAATGAGCTCCTCCCCTTCCTTGAGCAGCAGCTCCCAGCCCTCCCTGGGCCTTGTGTATAAGCACCCATGTGGTAGTTAGCAGCTGCCTGGTAGCGTTTGCTGCCGCTTGCATTCCTCCTTCTGAGGCTGCTGGTGCTGTGTGCCCTAGCAGCTTTTAGTTGTTATCTGGCCCATGCATTTCTGGGGCACAGAGAGCCTGTAGCTTGCTTGTGTTGCATTTATAAGTACTCCTTTCTGCAGGCTGCACAGTGACTGCTAACAGCACCACTGCTCATGTGTGCAAACCATTGCAGAATCACAGAACTATTGAGGCTGGAACACACCTCTGAGATCATCAGGTCCAACCTATGATCTGACACCTCCACATCAACCAGACCATGGCACTGAGTGCCACATCCAAGCTTTCCTTAAACACGTGCAGGGACAGCGACTCCACCACCTCCCTGGGCAGTCCATTCCAGTGTCTGTTTTTCCTTTCCATCAGGAAGTGCTTCCTAACATCCAGTCTAAACCTCCGCTGGCACAGCTTCAGGCCATGTGCTCTTCTCTTGGCACAAGTTTCCTGGGAGCAGAGCCTGACCCCCACCTGACTACAACTTCCCTTCAGGTAGCTGTAGAGAGTGGTAAGCTCTCCCCAAGTCTCCTCTCCTCCAGGCTGGACACCCCCAGGTCTCTCAGCATCCTTCCCGTCCAGCCCCCTCCCCAGTCTTGTCACTCTCCTCTGGCCCCTCAATGTCTCTCTTGCAGTGAGGGCCCAAAGCTGCACACAGTGCTCCAGGTGAGGCCTCCCCAGTGCCAGTACAGGGCGTTGTGAGTGGAGGGGAGGATGCTGCAGACACTAATGAACACACTGCTTGATTTGCTACTGTCTAGTGGCACTCAGGGCCTTTGTCAAGTAGTATTTAGAAGCCTTGGTTGGAAGAGCTGTGACTGTCAAAAGGTAGTGCTAATAGGTACCTTTGCCCTGAAAATGGCCCCTAAACTGCAGGGCAGTGCTTGCAGCATAGACAACTTTGGTTAAACTCTACTCAAACACTATGTAACTCATTACAGTGATGGGATGCCAACTTGTCAACTTGCCAGTCAAACTGAAAGGATTTCCATCTAACAAAGTGGACTTGTTTGAAAAATGTGGTTCATGGCAATTCAGCACCTTTGAGTAATTATGCACTAAATGCAGCTGCCCTTTGAAGCGACAACACAATGGATGGAGTTGTGCCTGGCAGATGGAAGCTTCCTCAGTAATAAAGAAACCGTGAGACAAGCACAGTTTGTCCATTAGGCAATGCACTTGAGGGCGTAAGGCAAGGTGGGGGGGGATGAAACAAATGGTCTGAAGGTGCAAGACCACCATAACGTGGATCTCTGCTGACTTAAAGAAGTTGTAGAAGCATAGACTCATTAAGGTTGGAAAAGCCCTCTAAGACCATTGAGCCCAGCCATCAGCCCAGCACTACTGTGGCCATTAAACCACGTCCCCAAATGCCATGGCCACACCTTTCTTGAACATTCCCAGGGGTGGTGACTCCACCACCTCCCTGGGGAGCTTGTTCCAGCATTTCCACACCACCTTTGTGAAGAACTTTCTCCTGATGTCTAACCTGACTGCCCCTCATCCTATCACCACAGGCCCTTATAAAAAGTCCCTCTCCAGCTGTCCTGTAGCCCCCTTCAGGTGCTGTAAGGCTGCTCTAAAGTCTCCCCAGAGCCTTCTTTTCCCCAGGCTGTAAAGATTGTGATCTCTGCTGCAGATCAAGGACTTTGGTTGGGCCATTCAAGATCATGGCTACCTAATGTTGTGGTTGTGGTTCTTGCTCAGTCGTGGCCACGCTATCGATGTAAGGAGAGGCACTGGGGGTGTCTGCAGTAAATGCACTTTAATTGTGCAGGCTTAGCACATGAACAATTATTTAGGGTTTGCTAATTGAGGTCTATGCAAAATAGTATTAAAGATGACTTACAAAGAAGCCTTAGGAATTGAACAATGTAATTTCTGAAGTTAATTAACTTGTTAATAACTGGAAATGCATTGGTTCTTCTGTCCTGCTGTTCGTCAGTCCTGTGTTAACAGTGATATCCAGAATTCAGACCAGCTTAATAGAGTTTGCCACACAACTTCGAGGAAAGGTAATGCTGTCTACTCTGATAATCTAAAGAGGAAGGGGTTCTGGAAAATGGTCACCAGTAACTTGGAAGAGAAATAAAAGAGCAAACTGGCTATTGTACTATGGGAACAACTTGTGCTGTCATTGTTTGATATAACAGCATATCCTCAGGTTTTCACAATCCTACTCTTTTGCTTACACACAGCAGGAGAAAGGAATGAGCAGAGCTGCGTAGGATGCTCTCATATAGTAGACAAATGTCACTTTGATGTCATAGAATCATAGAATGGTAAGGTTGGAAGGGACCTCAAGGATCAACTAGTTCCAACCCCCTGCCATAGTCAGGGACATCTCCCACTAGTACAGGTCACTCAAGGCCTCATCCAGCCTGGCCTTGAACACCTCCAGGGAGGGAGCAGCCACAACCTCCCTGGGCAACCTGTGCCAGTGCCTCACCACCCTCACTGTAAAGAACTTCCTCCTAACATCCAGTCTAAATCTCCCCTCTGCCAGTTTAAACCCATTGCCCCTTGTCCTGTCATTACAAGAATTTGTCAATAATCCCTCCCCAGCCTTCCTGTAGGCTCCTTTCAGATACTCAAAGGCTACTCTAAGGTCTTCTGGAAACCTTCTCTTCTCCAGGCTGCAGAGCCCCAACTCTCTCAGCCTGTCCTCACTGCAGAGATGCTCCAGCCCTCTGATCATCTTCATGGCCTTCCTCTGGACTTACTCCAACACTTCAATGTCTTTCCTGTGCTGGAGGCTCCAGAACTGCACAGAGCTTTGAGTTTTGACTAGCGCTGGAGGACAGGGAGGTGATTTGAGACAGCCAGCATAGCTTTAGTAAGGACAAGTCCTGCTTGACCAATCTAGCTGCTTTCTACAATGGAGTGCCTGCAGCAGTGAACAGGGGAATGGCAATGGATGTCACCTATCTGGACTTCTGCAAGGCCTTTGACATGGCCCCCCACAATGTCTCTAAGTTGGAGAGATGTGGATTCAATGACCGAACTGTTTGGTGGGTAAAGAATTGGCCAGACTGTTTCATCTGGAGGGTAGTGGTCAGAGCCTTGCTGGCCAGATGGAGATGCATGACAAGCAGTGTCTCTCAGGTCTCTCCTGGGACCAGTGCTGTTTAATATCTTTGTCAATGATACAGACAGTAGGATTAAGTACAGCCTCAGCACGTTTACTGATGATATCAAGCTGCCTGATGCAGTCAGTATGTCAGAGGTCTGGACGTGCTGGAGAAGTGGGCCCAGGTGAACTTCATGAAGTTCAACAAGGCCAAGGTCCTGCACCTTGGTTGGAACAATCTCCATTATCAGTAGAGGCTGGGGGAGGATGCAATACAGAACAGCCCTGCAGGAAAGGACCTGGGGGCAGTGGTGGATGAGATGTGAGCCAACAATGTGCTCTTGCAGCCCAGAAGGCCAACAGCAGCCTGGGCTGCATCCAAAGTAGCATCGCCAGCAGGTCAAGAGAGGGGATTCTGCCACTCTGCTCTGGTGAAACCTCACCTGCAGTACTGTGTCTAGCTCTGGGACCCTCAATGCAAGAAAGATGTGGACCTGCTGGAGAGGGTCCAGAGTAGGATCAAATAAATGATCAGAGGATTGGAGCAGCTCTCCTGTGAAGACAGGCTGAGGGAGTTTGGGTTCAACCCGGAGAAGAGAAGGTTCTGGGGAGACCTGAGAGCAGCCTTCCAGATCCTGAGTGAAAGTTCCCTGCATGAAAGCTGGAGAGGAACTGTTTACAAGGACATGTAATTCTAGGACAAGAGGCAATTAGAAAGAAGTTCTTTATTACAAGGGTGGTGGAACACTGGAACAGATTACCCAGGGAGGTGAAGGCCCCACCCCTGGAAACAATCGAGCTCAGATTTGGGGGGGGGGGGGNAAACAACGGGGCGCGGTTTTGGGGGGGGGGGGGGAGGGGCTCTGAGCAACCTGATCTAGTTTGGGATGTCCCTGCTAACTGCATGAGGGTTGGACTAGATAACCTCTAGAGGTTCCTTCCAACCCAGTGTGTTCTGTGATTCTGTAACTTCTGGACCTGCCTTCTCCAGCAATACAAATATTAGCCCATTTTCAGGGTTTTGGTCTGAAAATGCTGCTGAGACAGTTTCAGGCTATGAATAACATCTGAAAGATGCTCAGCATCAGCTAGCTAGAGCCATCACAGCTGTGCAAAGAATGAGGTCTGCAACAGAGTGGGAGCAGCACGTATTGAACTTACCTGGCAGACCTTGGACCTAGCTGTATCAAGTAGAATTATAGAATGGTAAGGTTGGAAGGGACCTCAAGGCTGATCTAGTTCCAACCCCCTGCCATAGGCAGGGACACCTCCCACTAGTACTAGTAGGAGTGTGTTGTTTTTTTTTCTATTTCAAAGAATAATACCAACAGCATTCAAATCCCAAAGGAATTGTCTGGAGCACTTAAGGAAGCTGTTTGAATTGAGTAACTGCAGCATTTCCACCAGCACGCAACTGCATTACAAAATGTTGTTGGGTCATACTTCCTGGATTTACAAACACAGTCAGATTCTTGTGTGATGTATAATTCCTGGCTGTAAGGAAGGCAATTCTTCTGCTTCCAGTGATGTTGGAATACTGTTACCATCTCCTAGAAGGGCTCAGGGGTGGCCATGTTGGTCCACAGCAGCTGGGGACAGTAGTGGAGATTGAGACACACATTCTTCTGCAAGGGTGGTGCTGCTGCAAACACCAAAAAAGTCTGACCACACAATTCAGAATGTTGGGGGTATGGGGGACTTGAACATTGCAAGAGTTTTGTTTGATTTGAGGATGAGAAAAGAAAGCAAAACCACAGATCAGTAAGCATTTGTAGTGCTCACCAAAGAGGTGTGCACTGACTGTCTTCCCATGGTGTCTCTCACACTGCACTCCCTGCCCTCGCTGCTCTGTGGTGAGTCACATCAGGGCAAAAGCTAAGATTATTAGGAGGGTCATGAGAAGTTTTCAGCATAGGTGATCCCTGCTCAGATGAGAGGAAAGGGTTTAAGAGTGTGGGTGTGGGGATATGGAGCTAGGTAGGCAAGGCTACTCCTTTGGATACCATCGTGAGCTTACACATTGGCATTAAACTTCTTGAACAGTTCCTTGAAAGCTACAGTGTTCAACCTGTTTATGGTCATGGATTGCACTTGGGAAGATTTGGGAAGTTAACTGCTCTAACTTCTTTTCCAAATCACTTTTTTGGCTGTATTCACTAAGCTTCATCACCTCCTGTGATTCTCACACTCCACTCCACTCCACCTGGAGTTCTACTTCCGGTTCTGGTGCCCCCAGCATAAAAAGGACGTGGAGCTGCTGGAACAGGTCCAGAGGAGAGCCATGAAGGTGGCCAGAGGACTGGAGAACCTCCCCTGTGGAGACAGCCTGAGTGAGTTGGGACTGTTCAGAGAAGAGAAGGCTCTGGCAAGACCTTAGAGCAGCCTTCCAGTAAGTAAAGGAGGCCTACAAGAAAGCTGGGAATGGGCTTTTTACAAGGGCTTGCAGTGTCAGGACAAGAGGGAATGGCTTCAAGCTTGGCAGATTTGCACTAGATATTAAGAAGAAATTTTTGACAGTGAGGGTGGTCAGTCACTGGAACAGGTTGCTCAGGGAGATTGTGGATGCCTCCTCCCTGGGGGTATTCAAGGCCAGGTTGGATGACCTATTCTGATAGGAGGTGTTCCTGCCCATGGCAGTGGGGTTAGATGATCTTCAAGGTCCTTTTCAACCTAAACCATTCCATGAATCTCTGAAGTTTTTCACAAAAAAATACATATTCATTTGAAAAAGAAAATTCTCTACAGAGATTTCAAGAGGCCATTTCATTCAGTGTAGTCATTTAATAATTAGCTGCCACACCCGAGAAAGATTTGGGTTTCATTGCTGCGTGAGGGCTTTTGTGTGCTGGGGGCGTACCTAAAGCTGCCACCCTTGAGAAAATCCTCAAACTGAGGAGAGCTGTGGGTGTCACTTTGTGAGGACATGAGGAAATCCCAGAGCTTGATGCAGATCCATTCTTTTTGCCCCAAATTGCTTGTTGTTAAACTGTTTGTACTCATCAGGAAAACGCATTTTGGGGGGTGGTGAAGGGAAGAAGCAAAACCAACCCTGCTGCTTGAGCTGATTCCTTTGAAAAACCCTGAGCTGAGCTAAAGCTTTAGCTCTTCAGTAACTAGAATTAAAATAGAGCTATGCTTTTCACTCATTTTTAAAAATAGATTATTTATCCTTCCATATACATGAACACAACCGACACGAGAGGCATAAAGAATATTTATTTATTTCCACTCCTACTCTCTTGTTTCTTCCCTATTAACATTATCTCCTTGGTAACACATCCCGTGAACTGTCTGTGATATGCCAGTTCCTGCAGCTCATTTAGTGTCTTGCTGCTTAAATGTACTTGAATTTTGTCTGCTAGATCCCACCTTAAATGGTGAACAACTTAAAATTGCTTTTTGTTGCTTTTTTTTTCCCCTCTCCTTCCATCTTTCCTTATTGTGTGCTTTCTCACTGATCCCAGGTGTACAATAACGCCTGCCTCCAGGGTGAATGACACTGAACTCAAATCAGCCAAAATTGATGGACTTTTTTTTTCTTTTAATCCTTTCTTTTGCTATCTAAATATGCTCAGATGCATCTTTTTAACAGATTAGATAATACCTCATCAGAATTCATGTTTATGTATCGACTTAGCAAAAAATGATTTCTTTATTAATTGCAGTATTCTTATGAATCACAAAATCACAGAACACATCTTGTTGGAAGAGACCTCCAAGCTCATCCAGTCCAACCTTCCACCCACCACTGAAATGTCAACACTAAACTATGTCCTTAAGTGCCAGCTCCACAGGCTGCTTAAACACCTCCAGGGATGGGGACTCCAGCACTGCCCTGGGCAGAACATTCCAAGGTCTAAAAGCCCTCTCTGGGGAGAAATATTTCCTAGCATCCAGCCTGAACTTCCTCTGCTTCAGCTTAGAACCATTTCCTCTGCTCCTGTCCCTTGCCACCAAACAGCAGAGGCTGCCCCCTCCTTGCTCCAACCTCCCTTCAGGAAGCTGTAGAGAGCAATGAGATCTGCCCTCAGCCTCCTCTTCTGCAGCCTGAACATCCCCAGCTCCCTCATCCTCTCCAGGTGCTCCAGGCCCTTCTCCAGCCTCCTTGCTCTTCTCTGGACATGCCCCAGTCCCTCCATGTCCTTCGGGGGGTGAGTGGCCCAGAACTGAACACAACACTCCAGGTGTGGCCTCAGCAGTGCCGAGCACAGGGGGATGATCCCCTGCTGTCCTTGCTGGCCACAGTGTTTCTGCTCCCAGCCAGGATGCCTTTGGCTTTCTTGGCCACCTGGGCACTGCTGGCTTACATTTAATCAACTCTCAACCAGAACCCCCAGGTCCCTCTTCAAGTTGCATCTTTCTAACCACACATCCCCCAAGTGCTGCAGTATGCATGTCTAATAATGCAGTTATCTGTAGCCTTTGTGATTGGCATGGTGGTCTGTGTACATTAAGAAGAAGAGAAAGTGGAAAGAACTGGTCTGAGAAAGGGGAGAATAATTTTTAAGCTTTTGAAATGATTGTTCTGCCACATCCCTTAGAGAAGAGAAGGCTGTGCTGTGCTCAGCCAGGCTTAGACAGGCCGCAGGGTTGGGCAGGGAGAAACTGAGTGAAATTCAGCAAGGGCAAGGGGAGAGTCTGGCACCTGGGAAAGAACAACCCCAGGGATCAGGATAGGTTGGGGACTGACCTGGTGGGGAGCAGTGAAGGGGAAAAGGACCTGAGGGTCCTAGTGGATGGAAGGATGCCCATGAGCCAGCAATGTGCTCTGGTGGCCAGAAGGGCCAATGCCATTCTGGAATGTGTTAGAAGGGTTGTGGGTAGTAGATCAAGAGAGGTTCCCCTGCCCCTCTGCCCTGGTGAGGTCACATCTGGAATATTGTGTCCAGTTCTGGGCCCCTCAGTCCAAGAAGGACCTCAGGGAACTGCTTGAGACAGTCCAGCACAGGGCCATAAAAATAATGGAGTGGAACATCTTCCTTCTGAGGAGATCCTGAGGGAGCTGAGGCTTGGAGCTTGGAGAGGAGAAGCCTGAGAAGTGACCTCATTCATGGTTTTCAATATATCACAGTATCACAGTATCACCAAGGTTGGAAGAGACCTCAAAGATCATCAAGCCCAACCCATTACCACAGACCTCAAGACTAGAGGTCTTATAAAGACCTCTATAAAGGCTGAGTGCCAAGAGGCTGGAGCCAGGCTCTGCTGGGTGATGCCCAATGACAGGACAAAGGGCAATGGTGGATGTGGAGGCATAGGAAGTTCCATGGAAACATGAAGAAAAACTTTTTCCCTGTGAGGGTGACAGAACACTGGAACAGGCTGCCCAGGAGGGTTGTGGAGTCTCCCTCTCTGGAGATATTCAATAGCTGCCTGGATGTGTTCCTGTGTGATCTGCTGTAGGTGATCTTGCTCTGGCAGGGGGACTGGACTGGATGAGCTTTTGAGGTCCCTTCCAGCCCCAGACATTGAGAGATTCTGTGAAACCAGCCTGAGGAAAGCCTGAGCTAGCAGCCATCAATCTCACTTACAGATATCTGGAGAGCCCAATGTGTGCTGCAGTAAAGCTGTGAAGAGGAGTATTGGATTCTTTTGTTCTCAAAAGATATTTTCTTTTGGGATGTATAAAGTAGATTCATACAACTTGGTCATTCTGAACTTAGGGGATAGAACTTAAGTCTTTAATGTTTGCAGTAGGGTGCCCAAAATCAGTGTCAGTACTTTTCAGGAATGACTGTTGAATGGCAGAGTGATCTGGAATGGCTCTTGAATGGCAGGGTGGTCTTGGAACTAAGAAAGGAATGGGAGTGGAAAGAGATGGCCTTTGCTGGGAGAAAAAAAAGGTTGATAATGTGAAGTAGGGAAGTTGAGTTTTGATTGTATTTGCAAATTTCACTAAGTCATTTCCTCTGGGCTGACATGTCTAAATTCTTCTTGTCAATTACCCCCAGTGATAAGGAAGGCAAGAAGGCGTAACCACCCTTGCTGTCAGCACAGAGAGCTGTGCTATTGACAAGGAGCATTTCTGGACCAGGTTTAAAGGCTGTTTGCTTTATCAGCCACACTGGCTGTGTTGGAGAAGAGATACAGCAATCTTTCACACAAGCCAAAAAGGACAAATAGAAAACCTGTTATGAGGTTACACCTTTGGAGCTGGATTCTCTTCTTAATATGCAAACTGCCCAGGCAGCAGGTTTAGATTACAGGCTTTACTTCCTTTCCCTTGCCAGGGCAGGAAGGTGGTGTGCAGAACAACCCCCAAGGAGCTGGGGCTTGGCTAATGAGGAGCACTGATGTAATATGCTACTTTAGCACACCTTCTGTGTAGGAGAGAAATCTGACCCCGCATCTCTGTGGGGTCCCTTAGCATGCTTTCTTCTGTTTAGCTTTTTTTTGCCTTCCTCCAAACAATAAATAACCCTTCACTTTCAGGAGATCCCTTACAACTGATCATAAGCCCCCAAATTATAGCTCATACTGAGGCAAAATTATGAATCCAGCTTCTGACTTCACATATGCAAAAGACTTGCAGGGTACTGAGCTGTGGTACTTTCAAAAGTCACCACACTTTGTCTGGTTTATCCTGTGCTTAATTTCAGACCTCAGCACAACCGTTCATGGCTTCAGACTAGAACAGAGCAGATTTAGATTGGATGTTAGGAACAAGTTCTACACCATGAGGGTAGTGGAACGCTGGAACAGGTTGCCCAGGGAGGTGGCTGGGGCCCCGTCCCTGGAGATATCGAAGGTGAAGTTGTAGAGCACTGTGGGCAACCTGATCTAGTTGAGGATATTCCTGCTGAGTGCAGAGGGGGTTGGGCTGGATGAGCTTTGGAGGTCCCTTCCAACCCAGCTCATTCTGTGATTCTACTATTCTAAGCTCAGCTGTTGAGTATTTATCATTGACACCATAAACTTAGCATGTTGTAACGTTGTTGAAGTCCAGTAGGAAGTGTCCTCTGGACTTGGATGCTACTCCTCAGGCGAGCAGCACTGTACCTATAGCTGAGGGCTGCTAACACATCTCAAGCTGTCATGCTGTTCATGTGTGCACATGCTGGCAGTGTGGATTTTGCATATGTCTTTATATTACCCTGGAGGAACACAGATGAGTGACAAAGACTTACCAAGAAACCTGAGAGGATGAGCTCACAGGGATACCAGAAGATTGTAGCTAGCTTGAGTGGCAAGTGAAAGGGCTCATCCAGGTGTCAGAGATGATTTAAAGAGCATTAGTGGGGATGAAGAAATTGGGTCAGACAATCTGCAGCCCAGGCAATGAACACAAAGCATTTTAGTGCCTTTCAGCTTCAGGGATTATTTGGAAGGTGTTGCTTTTAGGACTAGGGATTTGATAGAGGCTATCTGGTTACTGGTTTTCATCAGGAGTCCCATCAACATGACCCTGCTTACAAGACTACTTAGGGGACGATTTGGATTCACTTAGTGTGAACCAAAATATTTACTTGGTTGTTTGGTTGGGTTTTTTTGTGGTTTTGGTTGGTTGGTTGGTTGGGTTTTTGTGGGTTTTTTTGTTTGTTTTGTTTTGGGTATTATTGATTGGTTGGTTGGTTTAAGGTATTTGTAGCCATGTGCAATAAAGCACTCCTGGTCCCTGGTCTGTCCACCTCTCTGTTTAGGGGCATTCCCATTACATAACTATGACTGAACAGGACTAAGAATGTGTCATGATGTAAAGGGAGGCTACCAGGACAGTGAAGATTCCTTTTTACAAGGAGTCAAATGGAAAAGACAAGCATTAATGGCTGCGAGTTACTCCTGGGGAGATTCTCATTGGACTCCAGAGGAGTATTTTTCAGCATGAGAACAGTTAGACATTGGAATACTCTCCCAAGGGAAGTAATGGATTGCCCTACACTGGTCAGTGTTAAGGCTCAGCTTGACATGGTGCTGGGCCAGAAAAGTTGGACCAGATGATGCTTGGAGTCCCTTCCAACCTGGCATTCTGGGGTTCCATGAAAATAATTGGTTTGGGGTTTTTTAAATAACTGTTTTAAATAAAAGCAGAAAGTGCCTTTTGGCTTACAAATTGTCCTCAAATTTGCATTAGGATGTCAAATAAATGTTCAAAATAGTCAAGACCAGTTGAAGCATGGCATGAAGGGTAGGCACAGCAGACCCATGCTGGCCTGAGTGTTCCAGGGAACACAGGCAAACAATAACTTCTCTTAGGCTGAATAAAACAAAAACAAACCAAAAAAGGGCAAATTTCCTTTCTTGCTTCTTTTGTTGTTTGATTGGTTTTGAATAGGATTTGGGTTTGGGGTTTTTTTTTGGTGCAGAAACAGCTGCATATTGTATTCTCTTCTAGTCCTAAAATGCTACACAGCCTTTGTTCCTGATGGTGGGGTTTTTTGGCTCAAGACCTCCAGATGCAGAGAGAGGATTCTGGCACTCTGCTCTACTCTGGGGAGACCTCACCGGAAGTACTGCATCCAGCTCTGGAGCCCTCAGCACAGGAAGGACATGGACCTGATGGAGCAAGTCTGGAGGAGGGCCATAAAAATGACTAGGGGGTTGGAGCAGCTCTACTGTGAGGACAGACTGAGGGAGCTGGGGGTGTTCAGCCTTGAGAAGGCTCCAGGGAGACCTGACAGCAGCCTACCAGTACCTGAAGTGGGCTACAAGAAGGCTGCAGAGAGACTGCAAAGGCCTGCAGGGACAGGACGAGGGCAATGGCTGCAATCTGGAGCAGAGCAGATTTAGATTGGATGTTAGGAACAAATTCTGCACCATGAGGGTGGTGGAGCACTGCAACAGGTTACCAAGGGAGGTGGTTGGGGCCTGTCCCTGGAGATACTGAAAGCGAGGCTGGACAGGGCTGTGGGCAACCTGCACTAGTTGAGGATGCCCCTGCTGAGTGCAGAGGGGGTTGGACTGGATGAGCTTTGAAGGTCCCTTCCAGCCCAGACCACTCTGTGATTCTGTGGTTCTTCTGAGTGCATTCCCTTCCTGGACAGGTCCCGATGTGTGGGTCTCTTTTGGCAGAGAACCTTGAAGCTCCCCTGTGCCCAGATTCAGAGCAATGCAGCTTTTGTTGCTCCATTTCCTGAGTTTATCACCCTGCTATTGTCTGTGTTTGCACTATGTTTGTGGAATGAAGACTTTGATGAAGTCTAGTGTAAAAAGAAGGTGTTTTTAACAAATGAAGATATTCCTACACATGGAATTGTTCTAAGGTTCTTGAAACCTCTTTCCCTTAGGAAGGGCATCTTTTTCAAGAATCCTCTTGAAATACTGAGGGCCTTTAGCCTGTTCTCTGTGAATGCATCCTGTAAAGTGTCTTCTGCCAAGATCAAGCACCTTGCATAGACTTTGTTGCCTCTTTCCATGACTTTTGACAGCTGAGTAGTAGGTGGGTTTGCTCCATACAAATTCTGGATTTGTATGGATATAATTACAGATTATGCTCACAGCCTTTGAATCATCTCAGGTTTTTCTGGAGATGATGTTAAAGAGGTTATTCCTTCCTGCCAGTGTGCAACTCAGTCTGCCTTGAACCGACCCCTTGGGCCCATACAGTTAATCCTCTTTACTGCAGTCACTTTGCACACCAGAGGAGATCTGTCCCAAGGCAGAAGGCAGCGGTTTCTGGAAGCATGTTTTGTAAGAGACTTTGCAACCTTTTGAAGCAAAAGCTGCTGCTCATTTTGCAGTACTTACCTGAAAAGACACAATATCTTCTGGGAACATCTATAAATGCTCCTCTTCCCAGCACTGCTAGTGGGGCTAGTAATGGAAGCTGAGAAGATGAGATCTTTGTCACTTGGAGAGCAGACTGCTTCGATGGACTTTGGGTGTGCTACATCTTAAAACTGTTTGGGGATTACAGTAATTGGCAGCAGGAAAGGCTCCTGTTGTTTCCCTAAGGAACATATTGGTGCTGGCCTCTGCAGGCTGAACTCTCCTCTTGTTTCTAGATACACTTGCATGTGGTTTTGGTGAAATTTTCTCTAGCTCGGACCTACTGTCTCAGAAAGTTACTCTTTTCTAATACTGTGGATGATTTTACTATAGGTAGCAATGGTATGGAGGGGAAGGCAGTGAGTAAGTAAAGGAGATTTGGCTGAGCAGACTTAGAGTCATAGAATCATAGAATGGTAAGGTTGGAAGAGACCTCAAGGATCGTCTAGTTCCAACCCCCTGCCATAGGCAGGGACACCTCCCACTAGTACAGGTTACTCAAGGCCTCATCCAACCTGGCCTTGAACACCTCCAGGGAGGGAGCAGCCACAACCTCCCTGGGCAACCTGTTCCAGTGCCTCACCACCCTCACTGTAAAGAACTTCCTCCTAACATCCAGTCTAAATCCTCCCTCTGCCAATTTAAACCCATAACTTTCTTGGGTTTCTTGTTTTGATGTGCACAGAGGAGAAAAAAAACCACAACCAACTTTGTTTCCTTCCCTGCTAAGGTAATACATGCAGGTCTGTCACAGTACTCTGAGAGTTGTGGAAGAGGATGTTAGTCCATGATTTATATTTACAAATGAAAGGTTAAGATCTATTGAGAGCCTTTACTCTGATCTCTGGCTGCAGAATTTTGCTAAGTGATTTTCTCTGTCAAGTCAGCCTTAAACTAGAATGTACCTTCCAGGAAAAGAGTCTGTGCTTGATGTGTGCCATCAAGGGGTGAGAAGCCATTGTGCATCAGCACTTTGCCTCAGTATTTTATGGTGTTTGCTTTGTTTTGTTTTGTTTTGTTTTGTTTTTCCCTTGTGAAGATAAATTGTGGTATAGGCATTGGTGGAAAATTTAGAGAGGGCAGAGGTTGAATCCGCTACTGAAATTTGTACCCCTATAAAGTAAGATTATTTCTTTCAGTTGCTGGTCACTGGTTTTTCATTGAAATGAGATGCACTCATTCCTGTGAGAATTTTTGTTATCTCTTTGCTTTTCTTGACCAATAACCTTGTATCTAGGAACAATGGCTCCAGACTGCACCCCACAGTTGTCGTCTGTCTGGATTGTGAAAGCATTTTTACTTCTGATCTTGCCTCTCTTTTGACTGTCAATTTGTGTCATCTGTTTTCTTGGGCAAGAAACATCAGTGGCATCCTCCTAATCTGCCTTGCTGCATCTGTGTAGCCCTTCATTTGCTCCAGAAATACATCAGTGTGAAGATAAGTAGAAGATCATGGTGAGGCACTGGCACAGGTGCCCAGGGAGGTTGTGGCTGCTCCCTCCCTGGAGGTGTTCAAGGCCAGGTTGGACGAGGCCTTGAGTGACCTGTACTAGTGGGAGGTGTCCCTGCCTGTGGCAGGGGGTTGGAACTAGATGATCCTTGAGGTCCCTTCCAACCTTACCATTCTGTAGTTCTATGATTTTGTGATCATGTATGGCTCTTCCTCTGTGTGCAAAAATCCTCCTTGAGGGGCTTACTTCACTTCATTTCACTGTGCTATGTTTTGGTAGAGGTTTATGGTAGTTTTTGATTTGGGGTTTGGTCTGGGTTTTTTTTTTAGTGGAAATAATCCCATTATTATTGGATAACACCTCAGGTACTAGGGTGCAGATCTCTACCTAGGTTTCTGCTTCAATCCTTAGAAATATTCGTGTTTCCTAGACTACAGGGAGGCATCAAGTAAAAACTTCAGGGAGCAGGCAAAACATATAAGCATGTAAGGTCTTTACTGGGTTAAAGGGGCAAGGGGCCAAGAAGGCAGTGGATGGACACTACAGCACAGGAAGTTGCAGCTCAACATAAGGAAGAACTTCTTGACTGGAAGGATCCCAGAGCACTGCACAGGCTGCCCAGAGAGGTTGTGGAGTCTCCTTGTCTGGAGCCTTTCCAGCCCTATCTGGATGTTCTCCTGTGCAACCTGTTCTAGATTCTCTGGTCCTGCTCTGGTAGGGGGGGTTGGACTGGAAGATCTGCACAGGTCCCTTCCAACCCCTCACATCCTGTGAGCCTGTGTGATCCTATGAAAGAATAAAACTCCAACAAGTACTGTGAATTTGCTCCCCAGAGTTTTTTTTGCCAGCTCTTTTTTCAATGCTTTGAACATGTTTCTCTTACATAGGATTCACTTAGAATATATCAACTATTGGGTAAATATGCCCAAATGTAAAAAGAATCATATTTTCACCCCTTTTATTTGTCTTTCCCATTCTAAAACAAGCCACAGGAGCATTTCAGATGTATTTCTGTAATTGTTGCATGAAGTTCTATCACAGATGCATAAGCGTGCATCCCATATTGATGATGTTGCATGGAAGTTGGGACTTGGGCAGAGAGGGACCTCCTGTTTAATATGTGTGTGCATATTTAAATAAGCTGTGCACCTTCACAAATGACTGCACTGCTCTTTTCTGCAAACCTGTGGCTGTACTGATGGACTTTGCTTGATCACTGATTCACTCTGTGATGTATTTACCTATAGATATCTCTGTATAGCTTTTGGCAGCTGTGCTGAAGTTCAGGCTTGGCTATGCAGTGCAAAGTTGATTTGTATCCAACTGTCCAGGGAGGCAGAGGTTGCAGCTGAACCCAACCTTATGTTCCTGAGTTTCTCTGCCAGCAGAGGGAAAACCAGAATCTGATTAAAACCTGTTGAGGAACTGTGGTCTTGAGTGCAGGACTGAGCTTTCTGTCAGCATAGAATCATAGAATAGTAAGGTTGGAAGGGACCTCAAGGATCATCTAGTTCCAACCCCCTGCCATAGGCAGGGACACCTCCCATTAGTACAGCTCACTCAAGGCCTCATCCAACCTGGCCTTGAACACCTCCAGGGAGGGAGCAGCCACAACCTCCCTGGGCAACCTGTTCCATCAATTAACCATCTTGTCTCCCTGGTGCTGCAAGATGCTGAATGTGCAGTGATGGGAATTTGCAGAGGTACAGCTCAGTTTCCTCAGGTGGGTAAAGTTACAGCTTCCAAAAAAAAAAAAAAAGGGAGTTTGTTACCCTGACCGCTGAAAACTCCCAAACAGGATATATTATGTTTTCTTTAATTTGCTGCTTCTTAGTTCCTACTAGTTTTAGGTATAACTGCAATATGGTTGTGTGTACAGTTACAGACCAACACTCCAAGAGAACCAGGAGGTTTGACCCAGGGAGGTATGATGCTGAGGAAACAGATTTCACTCTATACCTTCATGGCATTTTATGTCTGGAACACTGTTGTGTAATCAGGATTAGCTTGGTCTATTAAGGTGAAATAAATCTCTTTTGCTATACTTTGTTATTAATATGTAGCACTTTCAAACTAATAGAAAAATACATTGAAATCTCTCCCTCTTGTTTACAAAAAGCCATCCTCACCACGTATTTTATGACAAACCTGAAGAAGGTTAAAATAAATGTTTGATCAAGGGAGGTTCTCCTCCTCCCCCTCCACTCTGCCCTGATGAGACCTCATCTTGAGTACTGACTTCAGTTTTGGGCTCCCCAGTTTAAGAGTGACAAGGATCTGCTGGAGAAGGTCCAGCAGCAAGGGTGATTAGGGGACTGGAGCACTGCCTGATGAGGAGAGCCTGAGGGACCTGGGGCTGTTTAGTCTGGAGAAGACAAGACTGAGAGGGGCTTTAATAAATGTTTATAAATATCTGAGGGCTGGGGGTCCGGAGGGAGAGGGCGGATAGGGGATGGGGGTGGGACAGACTCTGCTCACTTGCTCCCTGGAATAGGACAAGGAGCAATGGATGGAAGCTGCAGCACAGGAGGTTCCACCTCAACACAACAGGGAACTTCTTTACTGTAAGGGTCCCAGAGCACTGGCACAGGCTGCCCAGAGAGGCTGTGGAGTCTCCTTTTCTGGAGCCTTTCAAGGCCTGTCTGGATGTGTTCCTTGTGCCCTGAGCTAGATTGTCTGGTCCTGCTCTGGCAGGGAGGTTAGACTTGATGATCTCTTTGGGTCCCTTCCAACCCCTGACATCCTGTGAGCCTGTGACCTTCAATGTAATCCCTAACTTCCCGAAGTGCCACTGAGCTGGAGCACTGAGAAGGGCACTGCTTGCCCCAGTAAGAGTTAAGAGAAGAGATCTCAGCTCCTGTGCTACTTGTCTCATGTGCTGCTTTCCCCAGGCAGAATTAAGAGCCAACCTGGCATAAGTGTTTCCAAGCATACCCACAGTAAATAATAGGGAAGGGGTAGTGTTGGAGAGGTTTGAAACAAAACAAGGCAAGCTTTCCAGCCTTGCCAATCTAAATAATTTTAAGTAGTTTTGCTTTCAAGAAACATTGCAAATGAGTAAATGTCTTCTGCTATGAATCCCTTTTCTTATTCCTTTCTAACTAAGGGAGGGAGGGAGATATTACTTCTGCTGAACCCCTGGAAGATGTCACAGCTCAATGCATAGAGACATCTGCATGTTTCCTGACCTTGTTCTGTAGGGTGTTGCAGAGTAGAGAAGAACCCAAAACTTAATTCCTCTTTTCCTGAAGGAAATTGCTTTACCTAACAGCAAATCTCCTTGGGACTGTATTGCGCCCAACATTCCCATACTGTATCTGTACCCAAAGCTCCACGTGCCTGACTGGAAGGTAATTTGCAGTGTGACAGCTACTGAGAACCTGCAGGATTCAGTCAGTGCCACAGCCAAGCCTGCAAACCTGCAATTAGTTGTTGACATTAATACCAAGCAAGGTAAATCAACTGTTACAAGAACAACTGCAGCTGAGTGACTTTGTTGCTTTACCTGCAAGGGGGAGGCAAATCACTGATGATCTGCTATTGTGAGCCTTAACAAAGCCCATCCTGTTCTTGCCTTGTTATGGCAGCAATTTTGGCTATTACATGCTGAGGATGGAGTGCTGCATGAGGAGAGCTAAAGTGCCAAGAGGTTTCATTTCTGTTTTGAAATCAAGACATGATCACTCTGTGGGCTGATATGATCTGAGATTACCTAAAAGAGTCATTACTGGGCAAAAAAAAACAGTAAAAGATGATTCTACTTTTAACATCAGAGAGAGATGCAACCACCTAGTATGTATCCTAGAGATGAGCTAACCTAGCTAAGGACCCATGTAATCCCAACAAGTAGGGAAAAAAACACAGCAAATCTTCCAGGGAATAAAAAAGGTTAAAAAAGTGCTCTGAGATATAGGATAAAGTAGCAGCTGATGAAAACAATGGGATACAAGTGATGACAAAAAGCCCAGTGCTTAGCACTAAGTAGCAAATACCAGCCTACTTCTGAGAGTCTACATGAAGAAACATAAAGCTGCTGTGTGACTCACTAAATGCATCAGCTGAAGCAAATTCCAAACCTGTTTTGCTGGTGCCTGGAGATAAACTATTTCCAAGGTGCCAGTTTTGGTAACAGCAATGGTGGAGTCAGACCCTGCATAAAGAGGCTCTCCAGACAGCATCCACCTTTGTGGGCAGGTGCTATGCCTGCAGCTGGCAGCAGCTGTCCGCTGGGTTAAGGCTGGACAGAGATGCTGCATCTCCACTGTAAGGTGAGCTGCTGGGCATCTCCCCAGCAGTGTGGTAGGGAAGGAAGAAGCAACAGCCCCCTTGATATCCCTGCTGGCCCACTTAACCATTCTCTGCCACCTACTTCTATCACAAACAGAAAACTTTTCTGCTTTATACATTTAGGAGAAAATTGTAGATTAGGTAGGGAGATTATATGTAGAAAACTTATTATATATGTAAGTATATGTGTGTGTACATAGAGTCATAGAATGGTAAGGCTGGAAGGGACCTCAAGGATCATCTAGTTTCAACCCCCTGCCATAGGCAGGGACACCTCCCACTAGTACAGCTCACTCAAGGCCTCCTCCAACCTGGTCTTGAACACCTCCAGGGAGGGAGCAGCCACAGCCTCCCTGGGCAACCTGTGCCAGTGCCTCACCACCCTCACTAGAAAGAACTTCCTCCTAACATCCAGTTAAATCTCGCCTCTGCCAGTTCAAACCCATTGCCCCTTGTCCTGTCATTACAAGACCTTGTCAATAGTCCCTCCCCAGCCTTCCTGTAGGCCCCCTTCAGATCCTGGAAGGCTACTCTAAGGTCTTCTCGAAGCCTTCTCTTCAGGCTGCAGAGCCCCAACTCTCTCAGCCTGTNACTCGGTTGCTGTCTGCGCTGTACTCACACTGCAGGCTCATGTTAAGCTTTTCATCAACCCAGATCCCCAGGTCCATTTCCTCAGGGCTGCTCTCAGCCATTCACCACCCAGCCTGGAGTTGTGCTTGGGATTGTATTGTGTGTGTGTGTGTTTATACATACACACACACACACACACACACACACATTTCTTTCCCTGAGGCATTAGCAATTCTATACTACCAAGTTTTCTTATGGGAGAAGCCACAGTTCTGCCCATGTCTCTTGATTTTGAGTTTTGAATTTCCAAATACCATTTCACTGTGTAGATTCAGGCTCCTGAATGTCAATTTCATGTCAATTTGATATTAATCTTTGTTCACCCGAATTTACTGCTGTGATTCTCTGTGAGTGTTCTGGTCAGGTGGTGAATGTGTTTTCTTTCTGGGTTAGGCCTTTCCTTGGGGTTCTCTCAGCTGTGCTTGACCACAGTTGTATGTTTCAGGACTTGTATATTCCACGCAAAATAAAAAGCACGAGCCAGCAATGTGCCCCTGTGGCCCAATGTACATTGAAAAGAGTAGGCAGCAAGACAAGGCTCTCTTCCTGCTCTACTCTGCCCTAGTGAGGCCACATCTGGAGTACTGTATCCAGCTCAGTGCTCCCCAGTTCCACAGAGACAAGACACTACTGGAGAAAGTCCAACAGAGGCTATGGAGATGCTGAGGGCACTGGAGCATCTCTTATGAGGAAAGGCTGAGAGCCCTGGGGCTGGGTAGCCTAGAGAAGAGGGTATCTTATCAATGCTTACAAGTATCTGAAAGGTGGATGTCAAGAGGATGGATCCTGATGCCTCTCAGTGATGCCTATTGACAGGCTGGGGGGCAATGAGCACAACTACAACACAAGAAATTCCATCTGAACATGTGGAAAACCTTCTTTTTATTTTTGAGGGTGACAGAGCACTGGAACAGGCTGCCCAGAAGGCTTGTGGAGCCCTCTTCTCTGGAGATATTCAACCCCCACCTGCACATGATTCTGCACAGCCCCACTCTAGGTGAAGCTGCTTTAGCAGGAAGGTTGAACTAGATGGTCCCCAGAGGTCCCCTCCAACCCCAGCCATTCTGTAAATAGCTTTTGGGTTCCATCTGACATTAATGCCTAAATGAAAACCATTTCTGGCTGAAATGTTGTGGTACTTCATGTCCTACAAAGTGCATGTGGTGGTTTGACTTTTTGGCTGAGTTTTGGCATGCTTCTTTGCTAGAGAGTGCTGCAATATCGAATGACAGTACTGAATTTCCCATTTTCCACTACTTGAAGCCTTTGTTTACACTATTTCAGCCTTAGTGTACTCAGCCTCCTCTGCAGCAGTACAGAAACCTGTATTTTATAGCAATCAACACATCAAGACTTCGGTAAGTCAATAATAATTTCTATACACTCCTGCCAATCTGACTGGAATGGGAGGAAACATGCATTGCCCAACTAGTAGTAAGCAGATACTAGCAGTTAGCAAATGCTGATGGTGGTAATCAGCATCCTCAG
Organism: Eubucco bourcierii; assembly: GCA_013396675.1. Classification (NCBI taxonomy): domain Eukaryota; kingdom Metazoa; phylum Chordata; class Aves; order Piciformes; family Ramphastidae; genus Eubucco; species Eubucco bourcierii. The sequence goes on from VWZE01015220.1 coordinate 31,562, forward strand.
TAAGATATTAGTAGCATGCCCATGTGATCTCTTGAATCAGAAGAGAACATTTCAAGATTGCATCTGTTCAAATAGCTCAAACAACATCATCTGCATTGGCACAAGAGAGAAATTAAGGTGCTGGAGCCAGTGCAGAGGAGGGCAAGGAAACTCTGAAGGGCCTGGAGAATCATAGAGTCATAGAATGGTAAGGTTGGAAGGGACCTCAAGGATCATCTAGTTCCAGCCCCCTGCCATAGGCAGGGACATCTCCCACTAGTACAGCTCACTCAAGGCTTCGTCCAACCAGGTCTTGAGCACCTCCAGGGAGGGAGCAGCCACAACCTCCCTGGGCAACCTGTGCCAGTGTCTCACCACCCTCACTGGAAAGAACTTCCTCCTAACATCCAGTCTAAATCATTCCTCTGCCAGTTCAAACCCATTGCCCCTTGTCCTGTCATTGCAAGACCTTGTCAATAGTCCCTCCCCAGCCTTCCTGTAGGCCTCCTTCAGATACTGGAAGGCTACTCTAAGGTCTCCTGGAAGCCTTCTCTTCTCCAGGCTGCAGAGCCCCAACTCCCTCAGCCTGTCCTCATAGCAGAGCTGCTGCAGCCCTCTGAGCATCTTTGTGGCCTCGTCTGGACTGGCTCCAACAGTTCCATGTCCTTCCTGTGCTGGGTGTTCCAGAACTGAACACAGGACTCCAGGTGGGGTCTGATGAGAGCAGAGTAAAGGGGCAGAATCCCCTCCCTTGCCCTGCTGGCAATAAATTTCATGAAGAGTGACTGAAGGAGTGGGGCTGCTTGGTTTAAAAAATACGAGGCTGAGGGGAGACCTCATCACTGCCTACAGCTACCTGAAAGGAGGCTGTGGAGGAGTTGGTGCTGGTCTCTCCTCACAGGTAATTAGTGACAGAACAAGAGGGAACAGCCTCAAGCTGCAGCAGGGCAGGCTTAGACTGCACATCACGAAGAATTTTTTCCCAGCAAGAGTGGTCAGGTATTGGAATGTGCTGCCCAGGGAGGTGGTAGAGTCACCAACCCTGGGTGTGTTTAAAGATCATTTGGATGTGGTGCTTGGGGATATGGTTTAGGGTGATTCTGTGATCTGTGATTCTGTGATTCTGTGATCTCTCATAACTCTTAAACTAAGCTACTCTTGGTAGGAATTACATCACATTTTCTCTTCACCTCTTTGTCCCTTTCTGTGTATTTCTGAACCTTCCATCTTGAAGCCATACATTTTCCTGAATATATTTCCCTAGGTATTTTCATGTTGTTAAATCTTTCAGCCAAGGTCACTATTTTCATGTTGTTAAATCTTTCAGCCAAGGTCACCAATTCTGCTCTAATTAGCACCACTGATCTTGGGTTGCTTTTGGGTTGTTGGTTTGTTGGGTTTTTTTGAGAAATAAAGGTTCTGCGCAGATGGTGCTTTTTTTTTTTTTTTTTTTTTTTTTTTTTTT
>VWZE01015220.1:33014-49054 GCA_013396675.1 Eubucco bourcierii
TTTTTTTTTTTTTTTTTTTTTTTTGGTGACCAGTACATCTTCTGCCTTCCTAATTATACTTGTTATAGCAAAATGTAAAACACCCAGAAGGTGCAGGTGCACATGCAGTCAAATATGAGAAATGCAATTTTGCATTCTCAGTTTCTAGCTCATCTCTTTTTTATACTGGCAGTTGGACTGCAGCATGGTTGTGAAACTGAGATCCTCTCCTGTGGACTTGATGTTATTTTATGAGTTTTAATTAAAATGTAACTTTTCCTCAAACTCCAAACTCTTTTTTTTAAATGCTAGTTTACAGTTCAGTTGACCTAGGTGGGATATAAAGAAACCAGTTAAAAATAAACTTTAAAAATGCATCAAAACTCAAGGTAATATAATAATATTGATCAGAGGATAGTAATTATTATCAGGGGATTGGAGCAGCTCTGCTATGAGGACAGGCTGAGGGAGCTGGGGGATGTTCAGCCTGGAGAAGAGAAGGCTCCAGGAAGACCTAATAGCAGCCTGCCAGTACCTGAAGGGGGCTACAAGAAGGCTGCAGAGAGACTGTTTGCAAAGGCCTGCAGGGACAGGATGAGGGCAATGGCCTCAGACAAGAGCAGAACAGATTTAGGTTAGATATGAGGAACAAATTCTTTACCATGAGGGTAGTGGAACGCTGGAACAGGTTGCCCAGGGAGGTGGTTGGGGCCCATCCCTGGAGATATTGAAGGTGAGGCTGGACAGGGCTGTGGGCAACCTGATCTAGTTGTGGATGCCCCTGCTGAGTGCAGGGGGTTGGACTTGATGAGCTTTGGAGGTCTCTTCCAAACCAGAGCATTCTGTGATTCTATGATTAATGTCTTTATTCCTGATACTCTAGAAAATTATCCTTACATAGAACAGTTGGCCAATAAACTAAGACACAAAAATGCAGCTGTTCCATTGATCCACGTAGAGCTTTCTGTGAATGATTACTGAAATCCCAATCCTTCAGCAAACTTAGCTAAAGAGACTGCAAAGCCATGTATGGATGTCTCTGTGTCCCAATGCCACTTATTTTTCCTTCCTTGGTCAGATTGTGTAGGGCAAGATTCAGCAGTCCATGTCTAAAATGAGATACACTTAGCTGAAGGTACATGTCTTAAATAATTCTTTGAATCTCAGCCTACAAGTGTTTCTTCTTACTTGTCACCAACTGAAAAAAAAAACCCTGAAAAATCCCAAACAAAAGCCCACCAAACCTGGCTGAGTAGCTCAGGTACAGACCTGTGATAAAGGTGAATCCTCTCTTCTCTGGCAAAAACTGGGGCTCTGATGATGCACTTCACAGGTTCACAGGATGTTAGAGGTTGGAAGAGACCTCTGCAGATCTTCCAGTCCAACCCCCTCTGCCGGTGCAGGTGGCACAAGAACACATCCAGACAGGGCTGGAAAGGCTCCAGAGAAGGAGACTCCACAAACTCTCTGGGAACCCTGTGCCAGTGCTCTGGGACCCTTAAGGTCAAGAAGTTCTGCCTGTACTGCAGTTTCCATCCACTTCCCCTTGTCCTATGCCAGGGCTTCAATGAGCAGAGGCTGTCCCTGTCCCTTCCTGCCTGACTCCCATTCCTCAGCTCTGTATAGATATTGCTCAGATGCCCTTTCCTATCCTTTGGGAGAAAAGGGAAGGATGCTGTCTCCTGCAGTAAAACAGCTACAGCCACAGATGCTGGCAAGCCTGTGTGCTGCTGGGAAACCCTTCCATTCAACATACTAAATTTTTCTCAAAGGAGACAGGTAATAGCTGTTGAAGCAGAATATGTTATCTGAGTACTTCAATACCTCTCTGCCCAACTGAGTGTACTATCTGCTACTGCCGTTGCCATTTCTGCTGCAGGTCAAAGAGAGACTAAAAAAGAGAGGGCAGATGTCACTAGGGAACCTCCTAGCAGCAGCAAGCCTTCCCCATGCCTCCAGTATTGGAAAGGTGGCAAGGCTCTTCTGTGTTCTGGGAAAGGATATGTTTGGAAGCTGCTTGTGCTTCACACAGATGGGAACAGGCTTGGGAAGGAGGGATTAGATGCCATGGGGAGGGATTGTGGATGGGCCAGGGTTGAGTTGAGGGGAAGGAAGGATCTTTAGGCCTGTCCTCACATGGCTGGAGGGCTCTGCTATACACTGCCAATGACAGTCACATGGTGGTCATTGCATGGCCACTTTTCCATCCAAAAGAAACAGCAGTTTTGGAGAAAAGAGGTGGCTGGGTGATTGCAAATATACCAAGTATGAGCTTAGCTTTCTGTTAACTGAAATACAGAAAATACTGACAGATAACTACAGATTGCTTCTGCCCGATTCTATACGGCATCGGGCTGCTGTTTGGAGGAGGATTCCATTCAAATGACCTTTGACCAGAGACTCAATTTACAGCCCTAGGGATTGCTGCAAGAATCAGACCACTTCATTGAATTATCTTCTTCAGCTGCTGTTAAAAGGAATGGCCAAAAGCTTTCTTCTGCATCGAAGCATTGTTTTCTTTAAGCTGGTGGTGGATTTCTGACTGGTTAGGCAGGCTGTACTGTAACTTCTTCAAACATAACTGCTCATTGTTCTTGGGAGCTCTTAGGAATGGTTAAGAGAGATTATGAGGTTTAACAAGGCCAAGTGCAGGCTCCCACACTAACCCCATGCAGCTACAGACTGAGGGATGAGTGGCTTGAGAGCAGTCTGGGAGAGAGGGACTTGGCAGTGCTGGGTGACAGCAGCTGGATATAGGCCAGCAGTGTGCCCAGCAGGCACAGAAGGCCAATGGCATTTTGGCTTGTATCAGGAACAGTGTGGCCAGCAGCACCAGGGCTGTCACTCTGCCCTGTACTGGCACTGGGCAGGCCTCACCTGGAGCACTGTGTGCAGCTCTGGGCCCTCACTGCAAGAGAGACATTGAGGGGCTGGACTGGGGCCAGAGGAGAGCAACAAAACTGGGGAGGGGGCTGGAGGGGAAGGCTGCTGAGGAGAGGCTGAGGGAGCTGAGGGTGTTCAGCCTGAAGGAGAGGAGACTTGGGGGGACCTTATCACTCTCTACAGGTAGATGAAGGGAAGTTATAGTCTGATGGGGGCTAGGCTCTGCTCTCAGGAAACTTGTGCTAAGACAAGAGGGCATTGCCTGAAGCTGCTCCAGGGAAGGGTTACAGAGGCTCACAGGATGTCAGGGGTTGGAAGAGACCCAAAGAGATCAAGTCCACCCCCTCTGCCAGAGCAGGACCCTACAATGTAGCTTAGGTCCCACAAGAACACATTCAGACAGACCTTGAAAGTCTACAGAGAAAGAGACTCCACAACCTCTCTGGGGAGCTTGTTCCAGTGCTCTGTCACCCTTACAGTAAGGAATTTCCGCCTTGTGTTGAGGTGGAACCTCCTGGGCTGCAGCTTCCATCTATTGCTCCTTGTCCTATCACAGAAAGCAAGGTTAGGTTGGGTGTTAGGAAGCACTTCCTGATGGAAAGGGGAAACAGACACTGGAATGGACTGCCAAGGGAGGTGGTGGAGTCAGCATCCCTGGAGGTGTATAAAGGACAGATTGGATGTGGCACTCAGTGCCATGGTCTGGTCAATGTGGTGGTATTGGGTCATCAGCTGGGCTTGAGATCTCAGAGGTCTGTTCCAGTCTGTCTGTTCTGTGATTCTGTGATTATCCTGCTACAGGAGGATATGAAGCCATAAAAGGTTTTTGTGGTTGATGAAGCAAGAAAAACAAAATTGTGATGTAGCCATGAACAGCATTTTGACTATGTGCCAAGACTGAAAAACAGCCAACACAGCAAAGAATAAAAGAACTCTGAAGAAAACACAATCTTTTTCTTATGCTGTGTGCTTTGTGCAGCTGATTTTATGGCTTTTCTCTGTTGTTGGAGAACAGAGGCTGTAGTTCTGACTTAAACATTATTTTACCTGCAACATCATTTTTAAATGTCTTCAGAAGAAATCTATCTTGTAACAGAAGAGAGAACTTCCTTAAGTACAGGCAAATTCATAGCAAACCAAGACCATATGCACCCGGTCTTGAATTGCAATTGTCTCTTGAAAGAAAATAGTGGTTCTGAGATCTTAAATGTTAGCAACGTAATTCCACTTTGATTGAAGTCAATTGATGTTTTTTCCACTGAATTCTGTGCCAGAGGAAGCAGGCTGCAGGTGAATGACAGTCTGAAGATGGAGATAAAATGGGGAGTGTTTGTCTTTGGTGTGACTTCCTGAGGGTTTTCTTTGCTTGTCTTATAGTGTTGTGTCAGTCCTGGCAAAATTAAACTTTCTCTGCTGTCTAACATAGTGTTACAATTTTTCTTTTAAAGTGTATCACAGAAATCACAGAATTACACAACTGTCAGGGCTGAAAGTGAGGTAGTGACCTCGAGGATCTTCCAGTTTCAACCCCTTTGCCATGGGAGGGACACCTCACACTAGGTCAGATTGCCCAGAGCCACATTCAATATGGCCTTAAAAACATCCAGGGATGAGGCTTCTACCACCTCCCTGGGCAACCTGTGCCAGTCTCTCATCACCCTCACACTGAAGAACTTCTTCCTAACATCCAATCTGAATCTCTCCTCCTCAAGTTTGGATCCATTCCCCCTGGTCCTATCACTACCTGACACCCTAAAAAGTCCCTCTCCAGCTTTCTTGCAGCCCCCTTCAGATCCTGCAAGGCCACAACAAAGTCTCCTCAGAGCCTTCTCTTATCCAGATTGAACAATCCCAACCCTCTCAGCCTATCCTCACAGCAGAGCAGCACCAGCCCTCTGAACATCCTTGTGGCCCTCCTCTGGACATGTTTCAGCACCTCCAGATCTTTCCTGTACTAGAGGCTCCAGAACTGGGCACAGTGCTCCAGGTGAGATCTCAGCAGAGTGGAGCAGAGGGGCAGAATCCCCTCCCTCAACCTGCTGCCCACACTTCTCTTGCTGCAGCTCAGGCTGCAAGTGCACACTGCTGGCTCATGTTGAGCTTCTCATCCACCAGCAACCCCCGAGTCCCTCTCCCCAGGGCTGCTCTCAAGACAGTCCCTGCCCAGCCTATATTGGTGCCTGCAATTGCTCAGTGCAGGACCTTGCACTTGGTCTTGCTGAACCTTCACAATGTTGGCATTGTCTGGTGTCGTTTAATGTCCATGTGAAGTATGAGCCTTTCCTGTCTGTTGGTTTTGGTGAGGGTGTTGTTTGTTTGGTTTTTTTTTCCAAGTACAGGTTAGTTCTTCTAAAGTGCTTGATTAGTAGACAAGGTAATAGGCATTGTAACAATGTGGCTTTGAAATTAATGTTGTTTTTTCTGCTGTAAGTGCTGGGTTTGTTTGGAGATTGGATAAAACATAAGGTTTTAATGTAGGATATAGCTTAATTTTTTTTTTTCCCAAGTGGTTAGAAGATTAAGTACTTAAAGTTGAATTAGTGTTTTATTTTTAAGTAGCTGTTATTAAAATAATTAGAATATAGGTAATATCTATAATATCACTGTGGTGCTATTTACAAGCAGCAAAACTACTAATTCTGTCAGTACCTTCTCAGCCTTCCATAGCTGACAGAAATGCAGGCTGTGCCTAGGTGTAGCAACAAAGTTTGGGAATCTAAAGTATTTGGATTAGCAGCTGGAAATCCATTCTTTCATTTTTAAAATGTCAGTGTTCACAAGATCACAGGATGTTAAGGGTTGGAAGGGACCCAAAGAGATCATCAAGTCCAACTCCCATGTTATTAAAAGGTATATTTGCCCTTGGTCTTTGAAGTCAGTAAATAGTGAAACTTGTAACTCTGCCTTTTTCTGTTAGTAATAGGATGTAAGGAGGCTGCTCTCTGCAGCTCCCTGAAGGGAGGGTGGAGTGAAGAGAGGGCAGCCTCTGCTGCTTGATGGAAACGACAGGGCCAGAGGAAGTGGTTCCAAGCTGCAGCAGGGGAGGTTCAGGCTGGATGCTAGGAAATATTTCTTCCCAGAGAGGGTTCTCAGACCCTGGAATGTTCTGCCCAGGGCAGTGCTGGAGTCCCCATCCCTGAGGGTGTTCAAGCAGCCTGTGGAGCTGGCACTTAGAGAAATGATTTAGTGTTGGCCTTTCAGTGCTGGATCAAAGGCTGGGCTGGATGAGCTTGGAGGTGTCTTCCGGCTGGATGTTTTCTGTGATGTTTTCTGTGATTTTGCTTATGTGCTGCTTAAATGCAGCCAGCTCTGTGGGGTGCAAAGGAAGATGAATATGAAAGCTCCACAACAGCACAAAGCAATGGTACCAAAGAGTTGAGCATGAGAAGTAAGGCTGAATACCATGAAGAGCTGAAACCGCAGCAAGGGTTTCAGCATTGCACCCTCTCATCAGCAGGGGGGACATGGTGACCATGCTCCCATAAACAGACAAGGTTGGTTCCTCCTCAACTGCCAGTTCTATGTCCTTTGGAGGACTTTTGTTAAGCAGCTGCTCTGGTGCAGTGTTCTTCTGCTGCTAAGACCTGGCGATCCCCCTGTCTGCTGGGGTGCCTGCAGGCTGTCAGTGGTCTGCTGAGATACTGCAGTCACTGTAGCAGGGGAGGTGCATTGCAGCTTTGCCATCATAATCCTTTGCAATAGGATGATATAGCAGAGGCAACAGTTGCCAGGGGTCAGGCACACATCAGAGAGGGGCAACAGCTAAAGAGCCCTTGGTCAGTAAACAGCACACACATTCCCACCGAGTCTGCTTTCCTTGTAGCCTTCATAATTTGGTTTTGTTGCTTTCTCAATTCATACCCACACAATCAAAAGTAGTTTCTTTAATGCTGTAGAACATAATTATAGGCCTGACAGGCTCTGACAAGTTGGGAGAGACATTTATTCTTGAAGCCAGCAGATGCTTAAATGATTTTGTATTGGAAAATGCTGCCTGTGAAATGTTCTGTCTTAGTCTCTGTTACTAAAACCAGATTCATAATGAAGTCTAGCATCAAATATTTATGTAAAATTACTTTAATCTGTAAATAGTTTTCTCTATAAAAGATAAAAACAGCTGAGAAAATTAGTTGGAGGTGGGGGGGGGGATGTTTCAGAAGTTTGTGTTACAAAACAGTGATGTGTTTCTTCACTGCTGGTCTCCTAAAATGGTTACCCAGCTGGCACTTTACACAGAGAGAAGTCCACGATGCCCAGTGCTGTGTGAAGGATGCTCATGTTCTGATATATCAATAGCACTGTGACCTATCCCTTTTGAGGTCACTGTTATTAAAATTCTCTCACAAGACTCACTTGGAAAAGCAGCAGACTTTACATAATAGCCACGATTCAGTTGTAAATTAATCACTTTCCCAGAGTTATCTCCAAACCAGCCTGGTTCTCACCAGGAAAAGCCAAAATGGCAGCTGACTGGGACCTGTGTAGTGCTCTCTACCTCCTAGTTTAAGCAGTGCTGTCTTTGAAAACAAAACCAAGCCAGCAAACCCTCATTTTCCACGAACCATCTTCAAGTACTGGGAAAGCTACAAGGAAGAGAGGGGTGTCTTCAGCTCTTGTTGAAAGGTTTTGGCACTGACTGAGTCTCATTTCATGACCTGAGTCATTATTTGCAAGCTTCAGTAGCATCTGCAGTATGGTTGAATCTGAAAGTGGCTGCAGACTGATCCTATCGACTTGCACATTCCCTCAATATTTTAACAGCAAGAGATCTTCGCGGGTCCACATATGTAGCTTGTGATGAAGGCCACCATAGAGGCTCTGCTTATCCCTACCATGAAGGATGCATAAGTCTCAAGCACTGCTTCTGCTGACCATTTCATAAGGTTTCTAGAAGTAATCCCTTCCTAGGCACTAATCTGACCTATTTACTATAATCTGATTTCTCTAGGATGAAAGAGCCAGCCTTTCCTACAGGACTGCTGCAGCACGACTCACACATTACTTAATGGTTTTTCTGCTCTCATCTGGGACTGAGTAATTTGGGGACTCTCCACTGACATGTTTGTATGAGCTATGTAACTGAGATATCCATAGATCTCAAAAAATTTAACAGTCTTGGCCATTTGCTTGTTTGCTTCTGCTTGTGGGTGAGTAAGAATCTGTCAGTGGAAAGCTCAACAGAAAAAAAAATTGGTTCTGAGAATAAAGGGAGTGTGATCAGTTTTCTGTCTTATAGTCTTGTAAGATAGGCTTAGATGCTCTGAATGTTATGACATCATTTCTTGGTGTTTGCCTGTGTCAGTAAAAAGTAGATGTCATAGGTCAAGGGAGAAGGAAGGCTTGGCCAAGGGAGAAGGGTGATTCTGTGATGGCCAAGAGTCACCCTTAGCAGATTTGTTTTGCTGAGAAAGGACCTTCACCTCTGTATCCAGCAGAGGATTGGACCAAGAAGCAGAGTACTGCAGGGGAGTGCCTCTGATTTGTGCTTCAAGCTGCCTAGAGCTCCAAGGTAATCATGGCAGTGCCTGCAGGTCCTTAGATGGTATTCTCCTGACCCTCTTTCTTTCTCGGCACGCACACAAGTGCATGCTGTATTGCTTGCTGGAATGGCTATTGGGTGATGGCTTGAGGAATCCAGGGGAGATTAAGTAAACCCCAGTTAGAACAGCTGAAGACAAATATCTTGGAGAGGAGGGAACACAAGCTGTTTCTCCCCAGCGTTACTCAGTCTGTGTAGGTTGTTGAGCTGTAGGTAGATACCGTACCGCTACATGCTGTTTGCATAGCAGCACTGAGAAAGCTGAGGGCTGGTGCTATTTACATGGGATAAAAAGGAGACTGAGAGCTGGGGGTTGGCTCACAGACTGCCAGCACGACAGCGTTTGTTATCTTGCCAGCTCTCCCAGCAGCTTCATACAGACAGTGGGTAGCATGGAGGAAAGATCTGGTTCTTAAGGACTCCTCCAGTGAGGACTCTGGAAATGAAAGAGGCATTTCCCAAACCTCTTCTGCTCAAGGTTTGCAAGACAATATTGCTATTGGTGGTGGTTCATTCTCTCTGGCAAAGGTCATGGAGTAAGCATCACATCAGGAACAGTGTGGCCAGCAGCACCAGAGATGCAATTCTGCCTTGTACTGGTACTGGGCAGGCCTCGCCTGGAGCACTGTGTGCAGCTCTGGGCCCTCACTGCAAGAGAGACATTGAGGGGCTGGAGAGGGGCCAGAGGAGAACAATGAGACTGGGGAGGGAGCTGGAGGGGAAGGCTGCTGAGGAGAGGCTGAGGGAGATTGGGGTGTTCAGCCTGAAGGAGAGGAGACTCAGGGAGGACCTTATCACTCTCTACTGCTGCCTGAAGGGAATCATAGAATCATAGAATAGCAAGGGCTGGGAGGGACCTCAAAAGATCATCTGGTCCAGCCCCCCTGCCAGAGCAGGATCACCTAGAGAAGATCACACTGGAACGCAACACACTGGAAATCGTAATCAGGTGGGGGTCAGGCTCTGCTCCCAGATAACTTGTGCCAAGATGAGAGGGTATGGCCTGAAGCTGTGCCAGGGGAGGTTTAGGTTGGGTGTTAGGAAGCACTTCCTGATGGAAAGGGGAAACAGACACTGGAATGGACTGCCCAGGGAGGTGGTGGAGTTGCTATCCCTGGAGGTGTTTAAGGACAGATTGGATGTGGCACTCAGTGCCATGGTCTGATCACTGTGGTAGTGTTAGGTCATAGGCTGGGCTTGATGATCTCAGGTGTGTTTCAGCCTCAATAATTCTGTGATTCTGTGATTTCTTTATTGAAACCTTTAAGGATTAATGCCATCAGGCTCTCCTTTACTAATGAATGCATTAGAAGGAAGCCCAAACCTCTCCTCCAGAACAGTAATTTTTGAGTCCTCCATATACAGCTTAATATTCAGGAAGAGTTCTTAAAGCTTTTGATGGAAACCAAAATTTTCAGCAAACTCAGATGACAAAATCAATGCCAGCATTTTCCTGTATGCTAAAAGGTACTAGCAAAGAAGAAATAGTCCCTGGATTGTGTAGAAGAACAACAGAGATTTCAAAGGAGAGTTACAGACTATCAATGCTTGCAGAAAGGAACAAAGTGTGTAACTGCCAGATTTAGTCTAGATCACAGAATCACAGGAACATTCAGGTTGGAAAAGCCCCTCAGGATCACCAAGCTCAACCCAGAACCCTGCTCTGCAAGGTTCACCCTAAGCCATATCCCTAAGCACCACATCTAAACCACCGTTAAACACATCCAGGGTGCTCCCTGGGCAGCACATTCCAATGCCTGACCACTCTTGCTGGGAAAAAAATTCTTCCTAATGTTCAGTCTAACCCTGCCCTGCTGCAGCTTGAGGCTGTTCCCTCTTGTTCTGTCACTAATTACCTGTGAGAAGAGACCAGCACCAACCTCTCCACAGCCTCCTTTCATGTAGCTGTAGACAGTGGTGATTTCTCCCCTCAGCCTCCTCTTTTTAAGGGTAACCATCCCCAGCTCCTTCAGTCACTCTCCATAAAATTTTGTGATGGTTTGGGAGTTCCCCACCACCCCCCTACTTTGTAAAATCCCCCAGACTAAACTCAGCCAGCTGGAAGTTAAGGAATGAAGCTCTGTTTACAGCTCAGCACAATTTACAAGCAGAGATATACACAATATACAGGAATATTTACAGAAATATAGAAGTTAAAGGTACTACAGAAACACAACTCCCCTCCCAGAAATCAGAACCCCCAGGAGGGGCTCCTTAACCACCCTTCCACCTTCTCTCCACCCCTCTACCTTACCCGCCACGGTTTGGCTTATGCACAGGGTGAGTTTGGAGGATCAGCCAGGAGGGTTAGAAGGAAAGTGGTTAGTGAGGTTGCTCAGCAGAGAGGAGAGGCAAAGAAGCTGCTAGACAGCTCGTGTCTGCAAGCCTGAGTGTGTCTTATCTATGTTTTGTGTTCTTAGTCTTATACATCTCAGCAAGCCTAAGAGTGAAGTAGACATCACCACTGTTTCCTTTTCACAGCCTATAATATAATTTTCTCCATTAAAATATTCCAGTTAGCTTCAAACCAGCACAGATTTATTCTCCAGGCCCTTCACAGCTTCCTTGCCCTCCTCTGCGCTGGCTCCAGCACCTCAATGTCTCTTTTGTATTGAGGTGCCCAAAACTGAACACAACACTCGAGCTGTGGCCTCATCAGAGTAGAGTCCAAGGGGACAATCACCTCCCTGCTCCTGCTGGACACAGCATTTCTAATCCTAGCCAGGATTAGGATCGCAGCTTTGGCTTCCTTGGCCACCTGGGCACACTGCTGGCTCACATTCAGCTGCTTGTCCATTACAACCCCCAGGTCCCTTTCTGCCAGGCAGCTTTCCAGTCACACTGCCCCAACACATTATGGACAGGTGTTTTTTTCTTATGCTTTATTGGATATCTTGGAGTTCTTTTATCTGTGTAGGGACATATGCATCATCTTCCAAAGAACAGGAGTAGACAAGTCAAGACCTCGCCCAAGTATTGCTAGTCCTGCTTATGAAGCATACAGTTTGGATGCCCACTATTACTCATAGTATATAGATACTCTTAATCCTTGTGCACTAAACAATAACCTCCCTTGGGAATGTTTGCTTACTATGCAACTCCCTTCTTTATTTTCAGAAGCTAGGCAGTAGTGATGTGGTCATTTCACTGACTGTGTGCTATATGACCATTATTCTAGTCTGGCAGCAGTAACCTTTGCTCAGGGCTGTTGAAATGTTTCCATTTCCAATGGAAACTGCAGCTAAACCTCATAAGAGGTATTAAGAATATCAAAAGGCTCCAGCAGATATTTGAAGCATTGGAGGGACTGATTTTAGCCTGTAAGCACATATTTACAGTGCTTCATTACTCTAAAGGTGTGGTAAGCCAAGCAGCAGCCACTTTCCACAGATGCCACAACAGGGCTACCTGCCTCAGAATCACACAGAATCACAGAACACATCCAGCTGGAAGAGACTTCCAAGCTCATCCAGTCTAATCTTCCACCCAGCATTGCAGGGCCAACACTAAACCATGTCCCTAAGTGCCAGGTCTACACACTGCTTAAACACCTCCAGGGATGGGGACTCCAGCACTGCCCTGGGCAGACCATTCCAAGGTCTGAGAACCCTCTCTGGGAAGAAATGTTTCCTAGCATCCAGCCTGAGCCTTCCCTGCTGCAGCTTGGAACCATTTCCTCTGGCCCTGTCATTTGCCATCGAGAAGAGACTGTGCCTTTCTCAGCAGCATCCTGTCAGGGAGCTGTACATAGCAATGAGGTCTGCCCTCAGCCTCCTCTTCTCCAGACTGAACACCCCGAACTCCCTCAGATGCTCCTTGTAGGTCTGAGTGGCTGTGTTGTTCAGGACAACAAGGCAGAAAAGACCTCTTTGTTCCACCTTCTGGGAAAAAAGGAGAGAGGAAAGGAGGGGGCAGGAAGGAAAAATGAGAATACATAGATCTTGCCAAAGCTCATGTGAAGATTCTATAAATGGATGCAGCAGGTGAGGCGACTTTCTTCACGTGCATTGCTGCCACAGAAATGTCTTAGGGATGAATGAACCTGGAAACCTGTTCATGCCTTTTGCTGTTGATAGCAGCTACGCAGTCAGGATTAGGTCCTCTGCTGCATTCTAGACTGTGCCTACTTGGTACTGTTAGTGGTCATAGCTACATCATGGTGTTGGCTGGGAATCACGAAGTGATCTGGGTTGGAAGGGACCTCCAAAGCTCATCCAGTCCAACCCCCTCTACAGTCAGCAGAGGCATCCTCAACTAGATCAGGTTGCCCACAGACTTGTCTAGCCTCACCTTCAATATCTCCAGGGATGGACCTCAGGGATGGTTCCAGTGTTCCACCACCCTCGTGGTGCAGAACTTGTTCCTCACATCCAATCTAAATCTGCTCTGCTCTAGTCTGAAGCCATTGTACTCATCCTGTCCCTGCAGGCCTTTGCAAACAGTCTCTCTGCAGCCTTCTTGCAGCCCTCTTCAGGTACTGGCAGGCTGCTATTAGGTCTTCCTGGAGCCTTCTCTTCTCCAGGCTGAATGCCCCCAGCTCCCTCAGCCTGTGCTCGTAGCAGAACTGCTCCAACTCCCTGATCATTTTCATGGCCTTAGCTGCCAGCATAAGAAGCTCAGAGCAGGAGTAAATTATATCTCTGGTGGCAGGAGACCCAAGTGGCTATTCTGGCATCAAGCAATTGTTGAGACAAGGTACATCTTTGGCAAGAAAAGCAAGGAAAGAGGCATTAGGAAAAGAGCACAGAACTATGTAGCCTGTTAGGCTGTGAATCAGTTGTGGGCATTAACGAGGCAGGAATTATAAAATCTGCAGTTATTTTATTTCTGCAAAGCCCTGCCCACAACTCTATAAAAAATTAGATGAGTTCAGAAATTCAGTCAGGAAAATCTTTCACAAGGATGCTTACAGGGAATTTAGTAATTCAGGAAAAAAAATCAGAAAGTTGGAAAAGGTTTGCTATTAAAAACCAGCTTTGCCACATCTACAACTAAAAGGCAGCCTGGAGCCCTAGGGAATGTCTGCGCTACTCACGGCGGTGGAGTAGGAATTTGGAGCTAGTCCCTTGGCTCCGTGTACGCAGTGCCTTGAAGTGCAGATTGTGGGGCAGCACAGGGTAAAGCTCAGGCTGCTCACAGGGTACCCACAATTACAGCAGAGGCAGGTCCCTTCCACAGGCAGGCAGGATCTGACAGTCCGGGAGCGGGGACTGTGTGCTTTCTCGGCACCGTTCTTGCAGATGTCCCTCCAGGTCTGAGTCAAGGACTGACTCCAGGTCTAAGTCAAGGTCCGAGTCCAAGTCCCGCGCTGGCAGTCCGTGGCTAGCAGTTCCTCTCAAAGTCCCACTTAAAGTCCCTTTCAAAGTCCCACTAGACAATGTGTCCCATTGCTATATATATATGCTGGGGCGATTTGCTCTTCCCCATTCAGGCCTGCGGGGGTGGGGTGAGGTACTTGACACCTACTCCTTTCACATTCCAAACCCCCTGAACCAGAGGTGGGGGGGAGCAGAACAGTTTCACGCCCCATTCAAACCTCAGGTGGGACAGGGACTTGGGTGTGCCCCACCAAAGGCTGTTGTAGGAAGAGTAGATGTAGCCTTGGGATACATGAGCAGGTGAACAAGCTGCTGAAGAAAGAACAGAACCCTTCAGTCTTACTGGGCTCATGGTGCATGTTAAAGAAGGTGTGCCCCAGCTGCAGAGATTGTAGAGGAAGACTGAGCAAAGCAGGACTTGCAGCTTAGTCATGTTTAGTCTAGAGATACGAACTGCAGAGGAGATATTAGAAAAGAAAGTTTAACAATGAGAGTGGTGAAGCTTTGAAATTCATTGCCAAAGAAGGCTGTGGAGGCTCTTTTGTTGGAGCTGTTCCAAAACGCTAAGCAAACAGCTGTTAAAAAATGATGTAAGTGTGTTTGATTCTCCCTTGGAAGATGGAGAAGGAGTAAATTATGCTTAAAAAGGATGAAACCAACCAGCGGTTTTTAAACTCTAGGTCATGCTACTCTTGAATTTAAAGGAGTCTTAAAGTGTTAGCAGTGGCTACATCTAATAGCAATTGACCTTGAAGTTTCTGGCCCCTATTCACATAATTGTTGTAAGAAGATAAATAACCTGAAAGGGAGTTTGGCTTCTCAGAAGATGAAAATCGTTGTAATAAATGGCTTTTCAAGGTTCTTCCTGGCCTTCTGACTCTGTCATCCCATGGAACTGCTGCTTGAGTAAGGTAAAGCAAAGTGGGCAGAGGAAATCTGAAATTCAGCTTTCAGTTTACATCAAGCTCTGGCATTCATTTTGAATGGATAAAACTAGAAGTGGGTAGATTCAGATTGGATGTTAGGATGAAGTTCTTCAGCATCAGGGTGGTGAGACACGGGCACAGGTTGCCCAGGGAGGTCGTGGAAGCCTCATCTCTGGAGGTGTTTAAGGCCAGGCTGGATGTGGCTCTGGGCAACCTGATCTGGTGTGAGGTGTCCCTGCCTGTGGCAGAGGGTTGGAACTGGATGATCCTTGAGGTCCTTTCCAGCCCCGACAGATTCAACTCAACCCATGCCACGATGTGATTCATACAGCTAAACATCTGCCATGCTGGTTGTGTGTCCAGGTGATGAGTAGTAAAAGGCTTCTGATTCTCTAATGTTTGCAAGGTAATTTAGCAGTGGTCAGGGTTCCTTGGAAAGAGTTGCTATTAGCAGCAGACATCAGGGTCTGGTTGTCTCATTTTAGCACAGCAAAAATAACAGAAGAAAGAGAGGGTGAGAATCTAGTTATACTCTGATCTCATGCTTAACCATGTACAGCTTAGGTTTTACACAAGGTGCCTGAGTGCAGCTTCTGGTGTAGTTAGAGATTTGGAGGAGGTACAAAGTGTCTTTAAAAAAAAAAAATCAAGAAAAATACCTTAGCAGTGCAGGAGTTGTTCTCTCAATTTAAGTTTAGAGACGTATTTCACAGAATCATAGCATCACAGAATGCTCTGGTTTGGAAGGGACCTCCAAAGCTTATCCAGTCCAAACCCCTCTGCACTCAGCAGGGACATCCTCAACTAGATCAGGTTGCCCACAGCCCTGTCCAACCTCACCTTCACTATCTCAAACACCTCCCTGGGCAACCTGTTCCAGTGTTCCACTACCCTCATGGTGCAGAATTTGTTCCTAAGATCCAATCTAAATCTGCTCTGCTCTAGTTTGAAGCCCTTTTTGATATTTTTGAAGCCCTATTTCTGACTGTAGGGCTCACTGTCTCATAATACCTCTCATCTGGCTGCTAAGATCAGAAAACTCTGTAAATCTAAGCACAAATACCAGACTGATGTTTTCTCAGCGCTTGAGTTGTATGGGGCCACCATTACTGTTTAGTCCTGAATAGGATGTTTGAAACTGGTGTTTAAAATATTATTTTGCCTTTTTCCTCGTAATTTCTTTTCTCTGTGTTTTCCTTTCTTCTCCTAAGCTCATCTCTTTCTTCCACACAAAAGAAATGCTGTGGCTTGGCATCTTAGATGCATGGGTTGAACATTGCTCTAGTGATAAAAAAGAATCATGCCTTGCTTTAGATTTATTGATATAGAAAATATCACTGAGAAACCAGGAGAGAGTTTGTATAGAGCTCCTGATGACATTTTCCTCTTTAGAGG
>VWZE01015220.1:49519-146360 GCA_013396675.1 Eubucco bourcierii
TATATATATATATATATATATATATTTGATTCTCTTGCTTCCATTAGGTTTCTGATCACTGTTACATTACATCAGTAAGAGGGAAACAGAATGATAGAATGGTTTAAATTGGAAGGGACCTCAAAGCTCAGTCAGTTCCAACCCCCACTATTGGCAGGGACACATTCCACTAGAACAGGTTACTCAAGGCCTCCTCCAACCTGGCCTTGAACACCTCCAGGGAGGGAGCAGCCACAACCTCCTTGGGCAACCTGTGCCAGTGTCTCACCACTCTCACTGAAAAGAACTTCTTCCTAACATCCAGTCTAAATCTCCCCTCTGCCAGTTCAAACCCATTCCTTCTTGTCCTGTCATTACAAGGACATTATTGCCTTGTCAATAGTCCCTCCCCAGCCTTCTTGTAGCCCCCTTCAGATACCGGAAGGCCACTCCAAGGTGTCCTTGAAGCCTTTTCTTCTCCAGGCTGCAGAGCCCCAACTCTCTCAGCCTGTCCTCATAGCAGAGCTGCTGCAGCCCGCTGGGCATTTTCATAACCTCCTTTGGACTCGCTCCAACAGTCTTTTGTCCTTCTTGTGTTGGAGGCTCCAGAACTGCACACAGTACTCCAAGTGGAGTCTGATGAGAGCAGAGTAAAGGGGCAGAATCCCTTCCCTTGCCCTGCTGGCCACATTGCTCTTGCTGCAGCCCAGCACACAGTTGCTGTCTGGGCTGCACTCACACTGCACACCCGTATTGAGCTTTTCACCAACCCAGTCCCCCAGGTCTTTTTCATGGAATCACAGAATGTCAGGGGCTGGAAGGGACTTCAAAAGCTCACCCAGTCCAACCTCCCTGCCAGAGCAGGATCACCTATACCAGATCACACAGGATCCAGGTGGGTTTTGAATATCTCCAGAGAGGGAGACTTCCTCAGGGCTGCTCTCCAGCCATTCGCCACCCAGCCTGGATTTGTGCTCAGGATTGCAGCAAAGCGTATCTGTGCAGCATGCCTAGGCTGCTGCCCTTGTCTGCTCACCTGCACGTGGTTACAGGCAACTCCAATAATTAATTACAGCTGGGAACTTGCCCAAGATAATTATGGGTCAAAGTTTCTAATAGATGTGCTGAAAAGGAGTTGGAGCAGGTGTAGAAGCTATCCAGGGCTTGTCCCAGGTGGAAGTACTTGCTGAAGTGTGACAGGTTGCTGATGGCCATATCTGTGCTGCTTTAAATGCGAGATTCATCAGGTTTTTTTCATCTCTGAGACTGAAAGGAGCTAATCAGAGGGCTGAAGCACCTCTCCTATAAGGACAGACTGAAAGGAGTTGCGGCTGTTCAATCTGGAAAAGAAGAAACTCCCAGATGACCTTATTGTGGCCTTCCAGTGTCTGAAGGGGGCCTACAGAAAAGCTGGGGAGGGACTTCTTAGGCCATCAGGTAGTGACAGGATGAAGGGGAATGGAGGAAAGTTGGATGTGAGGAGGAAGTTCCTCACCATGAGAGTGGTGAGACCCTGGAATGGGTTACCTAGGGAGGTGTTTAAGGCCCCACCCTGGATGTGGCTCTGGACAGCCTGATCTAGAGTGAGGAGTCCCTGCCCATGGCAGGGGGTTGGAACTAGATGATGCTTGTGGTCCCTTCCAACCCTGACTGATTCTAGGATTCTACTGAAATGAGACAGGAAAAAACAAACAAACAAACAACTGATAATCACTTCAATGCTGTAAACCTGGTGCCCTGATGAGGATGGTAAAAGCTGTTTCAAGCATCTCAGGACACAGGAAACCACTGAATGGGTAAGTTCTGGCATGTGGACTATGAACTGACTGTGTTTTACTTAGAACCTAGTCATAGCTAGCAAAATGTGAGCAATTTTAACTGCATTTGTTTCTTGTCAAGAAAGATGTTGTTCTTGATTTCATAGGTGCATGTTTGAGGCTTTATTGCTAAGGGTGTGCTTAGGATAATTATGTCACTAGAGCCTTTTGTAAAGAGGTTGCCTGGAAAAACCTTCTCTGCACAAAAGTCTGCTTCTGTCACTGTTTGGATTTGTGCTCTAAAGCAGTGACAAATACAGTAAAGAGTTCCTTCCAATGTCATTTATTTTCCCCAAAGATTCCTTGGAAGTTAACATATTTTTAAAATATCTTCTGAGGTATGCTTAGCATTAATGCTCAGCATGAGTTTTTCACCCTGAACATATGCTTTTGATAGGATGAAGGGCCCAGGGCAAGTTTACAATGGCACAAACTGCCTCAGCATAAATTGCAAATTGTTGTTACTGGCTTAATAAGTCTATCTCTTGCTAAGACTGCCAGGAAGGAGGTCACTTGGCAATAGTGGTCACTGATATATGGATAACAGCGTGGTGGGAACTGAAATGAGATTAAGAATTTGACTTTGTAGTAATACCTCCTTAGGGTTTGCTCTTTGCAACAGATTAGATCTCTTCAGTATAAGATCCATGTGTAGGTGATGCCAGGAAGCTGCTCCTGTTTCTTTTTCAGAATAGAGTGTAAGTCATGTTGGCAGAGTGATGGTGCTGCTTGCTGTTTCCAGACACTGGGTTGTTATTGGTGACTGACAAAGCAAGGAGACCTCTGCAGCTGTTCCTTGTGTCTTGTGCTATCACTTCATTCAACCAATACCAAACTGATACATTTTACACTGCCTAATCATTTCTACAAGTGCTTCCTCTCGTTTTTCTGGTTGTAGTAGCAGTTTTCTGAGGAAACAAAAACTGGAGATAGGAGGGGAAAAGAAAAAATTATTTCAAAGTCATTTGCCTCCTAGACCCCCTTGGAAGTTTCAACACCTGAGAGCCTGCTCTCAAGTGTTAACGAGGACTGTGCCAGAAGGAGCAAGCTTAAATTCTTATTTCATGCCTTGAGTCTGATTAAAACTGGAGGCTGACTCTGGTTTCAACCTAAATTCCATCAAAAGATGATGGAAACCTTATTTTCCAATCGGCTGTGAATGCTCTTTACAGCTGTGACATCCTTGTTTTGGGTAGACCAACACTTTAAGCAAGAGCACCTCAAGTTTTGTTGCTTGTGGCACAAATACAATAACTTCTGCTGCTCCCAAGGTTCCACGTCCAAATAGCTGCCTGCTTACATCTTTCACGAGCCAGGTCAGTGGTGCATTGAATGGAAGCAATTTCAGCCTGTTAGTCCATCTCTGATCATTTTTGGCAGCCACATGGAGTTCTCTTTTACAAAGCCTCATTGCCTGGACTTGACAGGAGTTAAGCAAGCAGCTGAAGACTTGACTCTTCGGGCTGCACAACTCCTCTGGCATTGAATTGCCTTAATCCCTGCCAATTTTGTTTCATTTTCCACAATTCTACAGATGGTTTTTTCCCACTTACTTTTTTTTCAGTATCTATTTCCCAGTTTGCCAGCTGTGCATGATCACATATTCTCTTTCCATCTCCTCGGTGATGTAGAATAACTATTTTAAAGAGGATACCCAACTCAGGCAGTCATGAGCACATGTGTGAGTGCTTAGGTAGGAGAAGAAAAATCATAAGCACATTTGGAGAAGGTTTTGTGATTGTCTTGTTTGAGTGTTTTGACTTTTTCATTTTGTTTGGTTTTCAAGATTGCATCTTAAAATCCAGAAACTGATTGAATTCAGGCAGGTCTCTCAAGCCTAAAGATTTGGTTTCTAGCACTGTCAGTTTGATGAGATTCTCTGGAAATTACTGATGTTCTTACACATTGTCTTTGAAGACAGTAATTCTTCAAGCTTCCCAGCCTTTGAGTTGCTCACTTACATACAGTTTGGAATTGATAATAGTTTCTAAGTAACCCAGGTAGGCCATTTTACAAGACAGGAGTAAGCATCTAACCCCCAGTGTTGAGGCTGATATCCAAGATAGTTTATCGATGCAGGGGATCAAAAGTTTAAGCTTAGGAGTTCCTGCTGAGTGCGTACCTCAGTTTTCACTATCAATACAGGCTGAGGGATGAAGTGAGAGAAAGCAGTCCTGGAGAAAATGGCTTGGGGGTCCTGATGGATGAGAAGCTGGACGTGAGCAGGCAGTGTGAGGTTGCAGCACGGAAGGCCAATGGCAGCCTGGGCTGCATTCAAAGCAACATAGCCAGAGATGGAGAGAGGGGAACCTGCTGCTCTGCTCTGGTGAGACCTCACTTGGAGTACTGTGTCCAGCTCTGGAGCCCCAGCACAGGAAGGACGTGGACCTGATAGAGCAGATCCAGAGGAGTGCCATGAACATGATCAGGGGATTGGAGCAGCTCTGCTATGAGGACAGGCTGAGGGAGCTGGGGGCATTCAGCCTGGAGAAGAGAAGGCTCCAGGCAGACCTAATAGCAGCCTGCCAGTACCTGAAGGGGGCTACAAGAAGGCTGCAGAGAGACTGTTTGCAAAGGCCTGCAGGGACAGGACAAGAGCAATGGCTTCAGACTAGAGCAGAGCAGATTTACATTGGATGTTAGGAAGTAGTTCTGCACCATGGGGGTAGTTGAACATTGGGACAGGTTGCTCAGGGAGGTGGTTGGAGCCCCATCCCTGGAGGTATTGAAGTTGAGGTTGAACAGGTCTGTGGGCAACCTGATCTAGTTGAGGATGTCCCTGCTGAGTGCAGAGGGGGTTGGACTGGATGAGCTTTGGAGGTCCCTTCCAACCCAGACCATTCTGTGATTCTGTATTGGAACATATTTGGCACATCAGTGCAGAAAACAGATGTGGTTTCAGTTCTCTGAAGCTGTCATCCAAGCACTTTCTTTTTTTTGTTGTTGTTGTAGATTAAAATGAATGGAAGTGAGATACTAACACAGATTCCTCATGCTGCTGGACAAGTTAGCTGTTGGTCTCGGCATCAGCAGCAGCTTGAGGATAACAGGCAATGTGAGTCATCCTTGTGGTGACTAGTCCTGGACTAGTAGGACTCCATGCCAGGTTATGATGCTGAACTTTCTTTTACAACCTGTATCATAATGACCACATCACCTCAAACTAGCGTCATTGTTTGCAAATTTTACAACTAAATCATCTTTTCAGTGTCCCTGTCTGAAATGTGACCTTCTGATTAACTCAAGAATGGCGAATTACCAGCACAGAACAAAGCTGAGAGAGACAGCTGTAAGTCAGGTTACATCTAACACGTTTGAGCACTGGAATGTTCATTCTGAGACCTGTAAAAAGCACTAAGGTTCAGGTGGCAGGGTAACACTTTGCCCTGTTACCAGTTCAGGCATACTTCCTTAAACATCATCAAGTTACAGCCAGGTGTGAAAGTCAGAAAGATGTGTGGTGAGTGTTTCTTGTGATGCATCTTCAGCTCGTGGTTTGAAACAGTTGCAGAGGCACCTGGGGTGAAATGCTAACGTAGAAGCATAATGTGATCACTTCTGTTTGTGTTTCACTGGTTGCACTTACCCAGAGGAAATGTGTTTATTTCTGCCTGCATTCACTTCCAGGGTCCACAGTTGCTATTTTTAGTGGCCACGCACTATTGTTAATCTGAGAGTTTTGACTATCCAGTGAGTCAGAAGATCTGACTGCCCAGAGGTACATGAGTCAGACAGGCAGGAATAGTCTGTTCTTCTTCAAGACACCTGGAGACACAGATTTTTAGAAAGGAGTCTTCATACTTAGTGAACAATACAAATGGAAACCTAATGTATAAATAGAAATCCTTTTACCCTTCACATTGGATTCTTGTCCCAGCAAACTCTTGTCCCCACTATCTGTTTGTCTATGAGAAGGGTTAACTTGTCACCCTTCTTAGCCTGTTCACATCCCCTCTCTACAGGTTAATTACTGTATTTCTAGGACACACAATCCTCTCACTCTGTGCAGCTATTCCCACAGCAAGAGACTGAATACCTAAGAAGCCTAGAGAAGGGTTGTGGGTCAGAGTAGTGAATTTAATATTAAATTTAAATTTACCTTTTGAAACTGTCTCTCTGGGAAGGGCAAATTCCATTAAAGCAATGATGATGCAGGGGTGGTATATGGCCCTGCAGATTCCTCCTGCAATATTTCAGGTTTTATTTTACTTGCTAATACATGAACCTTTCTGACTCTGTTCACGACAGTAGAAAACCGTTAATCCTGTGAGAGGATGAATGTTACAAATTGATGTTCAGCCCCAGCCCCTGCAGAGTTTCCTTGGAGAAGGCAGAAATATCCAACTGGCTTTAAAGTTTGGTGGATCCTGAGCTGGGGATCAAGTTTAATAAGCAAATGCAAGGTACAAATCCACACTGGCATGCTTAGTAGTGGAATTACAGTTCTTTGGCAGCTCAGCAGTTCAGGACTGAAACAAGGATAGTATTATTCAGAGGTCACTGGTTTAAAAGCTAGTTGAATCAAAAGAGACTAAAAGGTGTGTCAGTGTTCAGAGAACAGAGATTGGTGACCTTAGCTCTAGTTAAACCAACTGGGAATACAGACAGCATCAGATAGCTACCTTTTAGTCAATTTTAGCAGAAAGACCTAGGATAAAGAAAGAGAAGTTACCTACTCCTTGGAGATTCACATGCTTCCTTCACCCAAAAATCCAGAAGTGTTCTTCACTGGTATGAGTTACTAGGTAATACAATGAAAATGTATTTTCTCAGATCTCTATCTTTAGACACAGTTCTGAAGACCTTCATGAGCTTCTAAGTTGAGTGAGAACTTAGTATGTTCAGAGTCCCTTTCAGATCTGGTTCAAGGAAGAAAAAAAACACTCATGAAGGTATTTGGACAGCTGAGTCATGGAGCTATTTAGAGAAATAGTGACCTGTAAATGAAGCAGACCTGAAATAAACAGGTAGTAAATTAGTTCCAATTATTTTCCAAAGATAAAAGCAGCTTTTATTTATCCTTTAGTTTGTCACAGAATTGCGGAATTAATCAGGTTGGAAAAGTCCTCTGAGATCGAGTCCAACCTATCACCTAATACCTTCTAATTAACTAAACCATGGCACTAAGTGCCTCATCCAGTCTCCTTTTAAACACTTCCAGGGATGGTGACTCCACCACCTCCCCAGGCAGCTCATTCCAATGCCAATCATTCTTGCTGTGAAGAACTTCTTCCTAACATCCATTGTGAACCTGTCCTGGCACAGCTTGAAGCTCTGTCCTCTTGTTCTGTCACTGGGTGCCTGGGAGGAGAGCCCAACCCCACCTGGCCACAACCTCCCTTCAGGTAGCTGTAGAGAGCTATGAGGGCTGCCCTGAGCCTCCTCTTCTGCAGGCTGCACACCCCCAGCTCCCTCAACCTCTCTTCACAGGGCTCTGCTCCAACCTCCTCACCAGCCTTGATGCCCTTCTCTGGACACCTTCCAGCACCTCAGCGTCTTTCTTAATAATATCCACACCATCCTTTAAATACTCCTAGGACTTAAAGTGGTACAGGGTTTCTTTGGAGAGAACCTCTTTCATGTGACTGGGAGATTAAAGTAGGATAGAAGATGTCAATTGGAAAGAACCTGCACCAATCATCCTTAGTCCAGCAGCCTGACCACTTCAGGGCTGACCAAAAGTTAAAGCCTATTTACTAACAAGAAAACCTGTTTATACTACCTGCATTCTTAGAGCTGTATGTGCTGGGTATGTCTTGAAGGGCCATTTCCTTTCCTGCCCATGGTCCCATGGCTGTGATTTCCAACAGCATAGTCAGCTCTGCAACTGACAACGCAGGGAAGTCCCAAGTGGCAGGTGTCAGGGGTTGAGCTGAACCTGCTGCTGTTAGCCACATCTTGCTGCAGTCAGGTGGACTTCAAAATGGAAGTGCTGACAGGAGAAAAGTATGATGAGGCTTGAAGTTCAGATTGTGACATGGAAGGCTTCCTGTTCTAGTTGCTGCTTCTGGGTTCTTGGGCGTTGTCTTTGCCACTGGGATGGCAGTGGGATGAGGGGGGATGGATGGGGAAGTTCTCTGGCCTGGGCTTTTGGCTGGCTTGCTGCTGCTGCTTTGAGCTGTGCTTCATCTGTGAGCAGGCTATGTGCATTTAAGTCACTCATTTTGTACCATGTTTGTCTGATTTTTGCTCAGTAAACTCTCTTCTTATCTCACTTTTTTGTCTCAATCCTGAGTTTTTGTGTGTTACTTTTCCCTCACTTCTGTGTTGGAAAGATTAACCTGTTGGTTCAGCATGAGCCTTTCTGTTCTGGTGTAAGCCATTACAGCAGGCTGCCTGAATGACATTGTCTTGTGAACAGTAATGACTAAGTCAGTTTTTCACTGTTGGAGGCATCAAGATAGGATTTGGTCATCTTCTAAGTTCAGTTTTTCCCACATAACAATAGGAAATGTGCATCCAGTCTTCACTGGATGTGGCTCATCCACATTTCAATTGTCTCTTTCGCCTCAGCAGCAGTTCCAAACTTGTTGCCTTTGTCAGGAAAGCTCCCCAGAGTCAGTGTTTACACAGAAATAGTGCTGAGTTGATCAGAAAAGTCTCTACAACAGTTCCCAGTGGGTGCCTGTACTGTACCCCAAAATGGAACTGTTATATACTTAATGTTTTGGCACATTCTTGTGTTATGCAAAGTGCTTTTAGAGCTGGTAGTCATTTGAATTCCATGAGCTGGGAATGCCAGGTTTTGATGGTTGATCAACAAGTGATATACAGGTGAGACACCCTACACGCACACACCTGGAGTACTGCAGTTCTGGAGCTCCCAGCACAAGAAGGATGTGGAACTGTTGGAGCGAGTCCAGAGGAGGCCACAAAGATGCTTAGAGGGCTTCAGCAGCTCTACTGTGAGGACAGGCTGAGAGAGTTGGGGTTCTGCAGTCTGGAGAAGAGAAGGCTTTGAGGAGACCTTAGAGCAGCCTTCCAGAATCTGAAGGGGGGTACAGGGGGACTGGGGAGGGACTATTGACAAGGTCTTGTAAAGACAGGATGAGGAGTAATGGGTTTAAACTGGCAGAGGGGAGATTTAAACTGGATGTTAGGAGGGAGTTGTTTGCAGTGAGGGTGGTGAGACACTGGGACAGGTTGCCCAGGGAGGTTGTGGCTGCTCCCTCCCTGGAGATGTTCAAGGCCAGGTTGGAGGAGGCCTTGAGTGACCTGTGCTAGTGGGAGGTGTCCCTGCCCATGGCAGGGGATTGGAACTGGATGATTTTTGAAGTCACTTCATAGAATGGTAAGGTTGGAAGGGATCTCAAGGATCTTTCCAACCTTACCATTCTATGATTAATAAAAGTAAACTACCTTTGCATAATTTCATCAAGTAAGCAGTCATCTGACCACAAATGTCATCTAACTTCAGATTCCATGGAAAATAAATTTATTCTTAAAATATTAAAAGCTCCTCATAGCTTTTAAACCATGGTCAGTCACATCCTTGCTCTGCTTAGTATTTAATTGTCTGGACAACTTCAAACCTGTTGTGTCCATGTGAATTTGCTGTTGATGCTTTCCTATTGATCTGTCACTCGGTCTCAAACCAAAACTCCTTAAAAACCAACAATCAAAGATCAAAGCCAGGTGTCCCAGGTTGGGAACTATAGGGTTAAAAATCCTCTAGGGTCTAGAACATTGTTACTCAATCCCATAATTCTGCTGTCTCTTTATAAACTCAAGGTGAGGCAAACTCCTTCTCCTTTCCTCTTCTTCCAGCCCTGTGTCAGGTGGGAGCTGCTTTGAGACAAACATGTGAGGAGCAGGCCTGTTCTGGGGCCCCCAAAGGCTTATGTTTAGGCTTATGGATGGCAGAAGGGATGGGAGTGGTTGAGGACTGAATCACTGGGGTTTATAGATTTGGATGGGGGGAAAATTCAAGGGTGTTGCTATGGATCTGCTTTGTAAGTTCTGTCTGTATCTCTCCAAACATAGTTCTCTTTTCTCTCCAGTTCATTTGAGAGCTTCATTCTGTTGGTTCTTTAAAAACCATGACACCAGGCTTACGCTGAAACAATCACTGAAGCTAGGAAAATAAGAAATATTCTTCAAAAGTTCTTTAACAGAGTCTGTATTTAGTTTTGATGCATCTTCACCCCTAAACTGCACCCATTCCTAAATCCACTGTATGAAGTAGACAACTCTTTTAATGGTGAAACTGTATTCATAACAACATTTTGGCAAAACTTCATTTGGATCCAGAGCAAAAACTAATTTCAAACGTGCTACTTCCAGGTGGGAGCAGGATTAATGGATTAATCTACCATAGAGCTCATTGTTATAAGTCAAGGTGATCTGAGAATAGAAACAACACAAGTTGAAGGAGGTGAAAGCTACTGAGGGATGTTTTAGGGTGTCAGTAAAAAGGACTGGCAGGAATGGAACAGAACTACAAGTGGGTAGATGTGGATTGGACATTAGGAAGAAGTTCTTCACCGTAAGGATGGTGAGACACTGAAACAGGTTGCCCAGGGAAGTGGTGGAAACCTCATCCCTGGAAGATAAGACCAGACTGGATGTGGCTCTAGACAGCCTGACTTAGTGTGAGATGTCCCTGCCATTGCAGGGGAGGTTGGAATTGGATGATTCTTGAGGTCCCTTCCAACTCAGACAATTCTGTTATTCTATAGTTGAGAATAGATGTTAGGTTGCCTAGGGAGATGGTTGAGGTCAATCCCTGGAGATACTCAAGGTGAGTTTGGGCAGGGCTCTGGGCAACCTGATCTAGTTCACAGTATCACCAGGGTTGGAAGAGACCTCAAAGATCATCAAGTCCAAGCCTTTACCACAGACCTCAAGACCAGACCATGGCACCAAGTGCCGCATCCAAACCTGCCTTGAACACCTCCAGGGACGGTGACTCCACCACCTCCCTGGGCAGCCCATTCCAGCACTCAATGACTCTCTCAGTCAACAACTTTCTCCTCACCTCCAGCCTAAACTTCCCCTGGCACAGCTTGAGACTGTGTCATCTTGTTCTGGTGCTGGTTGCCTGAGAGAAGAAGGTAACCTCCTCCTGGCTACAACCACCCTTCAGGTAGTTGTAGGATGTCCCTGCTGAGTGCAGAGGGGATTGGACTGGATGAGCTTTGGAGATCCCTTCCAACCCAGACTGTTCTGTGATTGTCAGGATAATTTTTGAACTGAGTGAACAAATGGATCACCAAAACCAATTAACCAGTGACCTGTGGATTTGAAATATACCAAACAGTTAAGGAAATGTAAATGCTGTGATCTGTGAGAGGCGCAACTAACAAACTGCTGCATTTGTGAACTGAATTGGTCTCTAATAATTCTGTACCCCACTGTAGATTTGCAGAAGTTAGATTAATATTCTTGTGGTTTTCATTAAATGGGTGAGTCCAAGCTATGTGTTTTTTACATATATGGATAAGATTGAATTTTTCTTTAATAGTCAAGTAGAGAAAATTTTGCAACTCTTCAAAAGAGCTTCATACTTCTGCCAGCAAAGCAGCAGGGAGCAAAGGCTGGGGAAGTAGCAAGAGTGAGTTCAGGACTGTCCAAGTGTATGAGAGCAGGGGTTTGGTGCTGGCTTATGTCCCTGGAGGTATTTTAATACTAGCATGATATGGCATAGCAGCAAATGTTACAAGATGATCATCTAGGAGGCCAGAAGATTGTGGATGTAGTGATTAGGCTGTACAGAGATTACAGCTTACAGACATGAAGCCATTAATAACATGCTCTAAGAAAGATGTCAGAGGAAAAACATAGCCCTTTTGTTTTCATGGGGGGAAACAGTGCATGGCAGAAACAAACCAGGGGAAGAGGGCATACAGGAAAGGTGAAAAGGGGATGGTTGTCTTCAGACAGGTCTGCAAAAAATGAAATGTAAAGGTATGGACTCCAACTCAAGAAATGGAGGGAGGACCTCATGGTTAGGGCTCTGTCCTCTTCCTTTGGGCCTTTTGGTCTACCTGGTCTAGTGCATGTGCATAGCCAGGATTCATTCCAACACCCACAAGTTCTTTGGACAAAACTCCTCTAAAGCAAAGGGAAGAAATTTGAATGGTGGTAAAAGTAGGAACCAAACTGTCTGCTTAAAAGAAAAAAAAGAACCCCCCGTGATAGATTATTTTCAAATATTAGACAAGTAGAGGATTTCTTGCTATTAAATATTATCACTTGTGTCTCTTCTGTCCATCAAGTGTTACTTTGTGACAATCTGCATCAGAGATAATTGTTAAGTTTTATTCAAATCACATTACTAACCCTGTAACTCATCCTGTGTGTAGTCTTAGCTGTCTGAAGTGGGTCTGTGGGAGGGAGGGTTTTCCATTTAAGCCAACATTTTAAACCTTACCCCTCCCCCCAAACATTTAGCATCAAGTCCCAACAGACAAATGGGCTGTTTGAGATAATAAAAATCCTTGCTAACAAATTCCAGACCTTTCCTCTTGGATAAGCTCTGCTATTATTCTTTAGAAATGGTTAACTAACCTGATTTGGCAAAAACATCTTCTGGAATTTTCATTATCACTTGATGGATGTCAGTTTAGTCTGCAGAAGTGTCTACTTTCCATGGTTGTATCATCATGTGTAATTTCTTTTCCATGCTAAAAGAGATGGAAGAACTTTTAAATTCTTCAGTTATGACCATTAATATTATTTTTCTTTCACTGGAGCTGCAGTCTCTTACATGAGCAGAAGACACTGTTGCTAAATGTCTCTTCCTATCTACTTGCCGGGAAGTTACTACCTCCAGCTGGAGTTACTCCAGGCTTTCACTAATACAGCTAGAATTAGGGTGAATTGAGTGTGTTTTGAGAAGAAAGGCTCTTAAAACAACTTTAAACCTGAAATATTAGTTTCTGGGTTTTATCTACAATACCTGTAGTAAAACTAGCAGAGTTGGCCTGGGTTGAAAAGCCAATGGTACTACAGAATTGCAGGAACATGCCTGTTGGAAAAGGCTCTTGGGATTGTCAAATCCAACCCAAAACCCTGCTCTACAAGGTTCACCCTAAACCATGTCCCCAAGAACCACATCCAAACAACCCTTAAACACATTCAGGGTTGGTGACTCCACCACCTCCCTGGGCAGCACATTCCAATGCCTGACCCCTCTTGCTGGGAAAAAAATCATCCTAATGTCCAGTCTAACCCTGCCCTGCTGCAGCTTGAGGCTGTTCTATCACCTGTGAGAAGAGACCAGCACCAGCCTCTCCACAAGTTCCTTTCAGGTAACTGTAGACAGGGATGAGGTCTCCCTTCAAACTCCTCTTTCAAACCAAACAGTGGCAGCTCCTTCAGTTGCTCTTTGTCAGATTTATTCTTAAGGCCTTTGCAGCTTCCTTGTCCTCCTCTGCACTTGTCTCGGCATCTCAATGTCTCTCTTGTAATGAGATGCCCAAAACTGGACACAACACTCAAGCTGTGGCCTTACCAATGGCAACTACAAGGGATTAGAATCATGTGGATTGGAAATGATGCTTTCCTATCAGATCCAAAACCTAGCTTGGGTTTCATTTTGTGCCTGGTCTTGGAGGGAAGAAGATCTTTCTGATGAGTATAAAGGTATTGGCTATGGATTCAGGGAAGCAGAGGATTTGCCACTGTTCAGCAGCAGCTACTGTTACTATGAGTAGTTGGCATTTTATTTCATAAATTCGCCTAAATAAGGAATGATCATTCTGAAGGATTTCTAATCTGGAGAGAATAAGATGGAATCTGCAGGCAAGGAGCAGAGATGTGAAAGAAACAGTTTTGTATTCAACCCCCAAAGAGGAGTACACAACCAACAAATGGATAAGTGTGCCTGATAAAAGCTGTCAGCTCTCAAGTCCAACTGTCAACCTAAGGCTACTATGGCTATTGAACCATGGTCCAACATGCCATGTCCACAAGTTTCCTGGACACCTCCAGGGGTTGTGACTCCTCCTGGGCAGCCTGTTCCAATGTCTGACTGCTCCTTAAGGAAAGAAATTTTCCCTAACGTTCAACCTAAACCTCCCTGGCACAACTTCAGGATATTTTCTCTTGTGTCACCTGATCCTGGATTCTGCCACCTGATGCCGATATTACAGAAAGGTTTAGGTTGGAAAGGACATCAAAGCTCAGCCAGTTCCAACCCCACACTATGAGCAGGGACACCTCCCATTAGAGCAGGTCACTCAAGGCCTCATCCAACCTGGCCTTGAATACCTTCAGGGAGGGAGCAGCCACAGACTCCCTGGGCAACCTGTGCCACTACCTCACCACCCTCACTGCAAAGAACTTCCTCCTAACATCCACTTTAAATCTCCCCTCAGCCAGTTTAAACCCATTACTCCTCATCCTGTCATTACAAGACCTTGTCAGTAGTCCCTCCCCAGCCCCCTGTAGCCCCCTTCAGATTCTGGAAGGCTACTCTAAGGTCTCCTTGAAGCTTTCTCTTCTCCAGACTGCAGAGCCCCAACTCTCTCAGCCTGTCCTCACAGCACAGCTCCTGCAGCCCTCTGAGCATCTTTGTGACCTCCTCTGGAGTCGCTGCAACAGTTCCATGTCCTTGTTGTGTTGGGGGCTCCAGAACTGCACACAGTACTCCAGATGGGGTCTGAGGAGAACAGAGTAAAGGGACAGAATCCCCTCCCTTGCCCTGCTGGCCACACTGCCCTTGCTGCAGCCCAGCACACAGTTGCTGTCTGGGCTGCATGCATACACTGCCAGCTCTTGTAACTCCGTATCTCAACCCGAAGGGGTTTTTGGTGTAACTTTGCTTCATGCCTGTGCAAGGGGAGGGGAGCTTTGAGAGCAGGCTGTGTTCACCAGAGTGTTGCTATCCTTTATTTCAGTATCCATCTCAGTAATCTGGCAGACTGCACACATGGCTCATAAATCCTGAGAGCCACAGGGCTTGCATTTGTAGATGGATTGGTACCACATGGAGGAGATTTTAAAGTGTGTGCTGGAAGTGTAATAGCCTTTGATATTTCATAATAAAAACTATAAACCTTTTTCAGGCAGGGGAAAAAAAAAATTACCCAAAGTTCTTTTAGAGTTTGCTTCCATTCCTGTAAGCAACAGGGTACAACTTCTATCAAAGTCCCTTACTTGGGTGTTTTCACACAAACTCCTTCTGAATGCAAAAATTGCTAAGAAGTCCAAGATTCCACTTTTTAAGTTTTTCCTCCTTTTTCTTACTAGTGAGGTTAATTACACTTAATGTCTACTTTTAATTTGTATCCTTTGTCTTTTCTTCCATATCTAAAATTTAGGAGGCATTTGTTGTGTGCTTTTGAAATAAATGTAGTGGCCCAGAAATTTCTGATTGATGAGGATAAACATGATTAAAGGAGCTCCTAAAGCCATAAATTATCACATTTTTAAACAAATGAACTGCATACAGATACCTTGAAGTCAAACACTTTCTAGTTATCCAAAAGTTTTGATAGAGAGATGTACAATTTAAATTGTATTACAACCAGGAGTGGATGGTTATGTAATTAATCCATGAGATCTGCCACTACTTAGCTCTGCTATTAAGAAGTGTATGTCTGTGTAGCCTCTGTGAAGTGGGGCCTCCTGATGAGATAATGTATTATTAGGGAACAATGATGAGTTGTTACAGAAGGAAACCAAACTCCCTATAATCTACAGCTGTGCTGGTTAAACAGAGGGGGGGAAAAAAAAAATCACTGTTCAGTCTGTTCTCTTTTAGAAGTATTACTCTATGCTTGAAAAGCACAGCACAAGAGCTTTGCAGGCCCACAGTTGGATCAAAAACATGATCAGAGGGCTGGAACACCTCTCCTGTGAGCACAGGCTGAGGGAGTTGGGGCTGCTCAGTCTGGAGAAGGCTCTGAGGAGACCTCATTGTGGCCTTCCAGTATATGAAGTGGGCTACAAGAAAGCTGGGGAGGGGCTTTTTAGGGTGTCAAGTAGTGGCAGGTCTGAGGGGAATGGATCCAAGCTAGAGGAGGGGAGATTCAGATTGGATGTTAAGAAGTTCTTCACCATGAGGGTGATGAGAGACTGGCACAGGTTGCCCAGGGAGATGGTTGCCCAGGGAGATGGTGGAAGCCTCATCCCTGCGTATTTTTGAGGCCAGGCTGGATGTGGCTTTGGGCAAGCTGGTGTGAGGTGTCCTTGGCAGTGACATGAGGATTGGAACTGGATGACCCTTCCAACCCTGACAATTCTGTAATCCCTTTTCCAAGGTGAAAATTTTGCCGTATCTTGGTGTGAAAGCCTAGACACAAGCCAGAATAGGCAACAGACAAATAAAAGGTTTGAAAAGATGTAGGTGTCTGAAGATCCAAGGGTGTCAGATGAAGTTTTCCATTGTGCCTAAGCACTTCAGGGCCTGGAAGATGCATGTCTTACCTGCTTACTTGTGTCTGGTAATCTCACTCAGCTCTAGTAGCCCTTTCAATATTCCCAGGAGCTTTGAAGGTTTGACTAAGGGAGGTGAAAATCTGATTTGTCTGTTCTGGAGCACTGGCAAGTCCTGCATGCCTTGGCTCTTGGAGAAGTTGAAGTTCTAATGAGCAGCTTGAGTCTTCTGTCTTTTCAGTTTATAGGCTTTCATTCCAGACAGTCAAGAATTGCTCTTGCTTCTGTATTTTTACACACACAAAATTAACCAGGTTGGAAAAGACCTGGAAAGGATCATCAAGTCCAACCCATCACCCAACATATAATCAACTAAACCCTGGCACAGAGTGCCTCATCCAGTCTCTTTGTAAACACTTCCTGGGATGGTGACACCATCTCCCCAGGCAGCTCATTCTAATGCCAGTCACTCTTGCTGTGAAGAACTTCTTCCTAGCATCCAGCCTAAACCTGCCTTGGCACAGCTTGAGGCTGTGTCCCCTCATTCTGTCATTGGGTGCTTGGGAGAAGAGACCAACCTTACCTGGCCACAACCTCCCTTCAGGATGTTCCTGACTGCTCAAAGTGATAAACTGCTCTGTGAAGTAGGGGTAATGCCATGGGAACTGAAGTGCAGGTACAAGAAAATGGGAAGTTCTCAATGCAGGGACACTTAGTTGGCAAGTGTGATCCGTAGGTGCTTTTACTTCATCTGCACCTTGGCAATTCACAGGGAATGGAAAGCTTAACCCTTTCCAAGCTGTTCTTGCCTTGGCTCCCATTGAATCTAGGGAACAAAGACAACAGTGAGTTCAGTTTAGCTTCCCCAGTTCTGAGATGGCCACCCAGAGAGAATCAAAGACTTCTCTCTATTTTTGTAAACCATGGATTCAGTTCTGTCTTCCATTCTTAGCATGGGCTTCTGGTTTTCCCTATCCCCTTATATGCAAAGGAGACAGAAGGACTAAAAACCAGACTATGTATTAATAAGGCTGTCAGTCTGTGTTTTATTTAGTCTATGTATTATAAGGGTGGACATGGCATGCTTCTGGTATGGGAGGAACAGTCAGAGAGATCCCTTGGTGAAAGGGAGACATGTGGATGATGCTGAGTGCTTCATCACTGCACAGCAAAGCTACTCAACACCAAATGAGAATGGAAAGATAAAATGGAATCACTTTTTCTTAGCCCACTTCTTCAGAAGGCCTAGTGATAAGCCAGGCCTTCAGCCCTCCCTTGCTGTTCCATTGTGCTGCCTTTAATGCTGAGTGTCTGCTTCTTCAGTAAAATATAACTGATCAAAGGAGGCAGAGTAACCCAAAGGCAGCTCTGCTTTATATAGGATGTTCTAGCTGATTGCTTCCTAGTAAAGAGGACTAGGGAGAGGGAGAAAAAAAAACATTTAGATGTTGGGTTTTTTTTTCCTAACCCCACATTATTTTATGGCAGGGTGGAGCCCATTGAGGCAATGGCTCTGTAAAATTCAAATGGAAAAAATATCCAAACCAAACACAGAACCAAGGCACTTGATTTGTGAGGCTTCAATGTAATAATGATGACCAATTTTACTCCTGAGATGGTAATTCTATTACCATGGAGAGACCTGAAGCAAGAAGGTAAGAAGAATAATGATGTATCTGTGCTTCTACTCTGTTTTTAAAGCCCTAAACCATGTGGCTTAAATGACTCTTTGGGTTGTTTATAATTAAATCTTCCTAAACAATGAAGGAATTGGCCATTTCTCAACCATCTGTTTTCACATACTTCAAATACAGTAAAGATTTTTGTTGTGTGAGTTTTTGTTTGGTGGGTTTGGGTGTGTTTGTTTGCTTTTCTTTTTGGACTTCCTGGACAAGAAAAACAGGCATGGATGTGACCTTCCAATTGGCTGTGCCTTTTGGGTCCAGACAACTGGAATAAAAACTGCATTTTGCCCTTAGTTATTCCTAAATAACTAAATTTTGCCCTTAGTTATTTCTTGAGACTCTCGTGAAGCTTCCATTCTGCAAATATAGAGAAGAAACAGAACTCCTCTTACCCATTCCACATAGAGCAGCTGTGTCTTCTAAGGAAACACTCATGTAGCAATCCTGAGGCAAAATAACCTGGCCTTAGGATTTTCTTTCGACTTGTCTTGCAGTCAAGCTCTGTGTATGCCCTTTGTCATAGAGCTGGTGTCCAAATATTTCATTTGCCTCTTTCTTCATCCCCTCTCCTGGATCTTGGGGGTTTTGTTTTTTAGTTTTAACTTTTCAGACATAGAATCATAGAAGGGCTTAGACTGAAAGAGACTTTAGAGGTCATCTAATCCAACCTCCTGCCATGGGCAGGGACACCTCTCAACTCTCTCAAGTAGCCCAGCTTACTCCAGGCCCCATGCAACCTGGCCTTGAACACCTCTAGGGAGAGGCCATCCACAACCTCTCTGGACAACCCACTCCAGAGTCTTGCCACCCTCCTAGTGGAGAATTTCTTCCTAAGATCCAATCTAAACCTATTCATCTTCAATTTAAATCCATTTCCCCTGGTCCTGTCAGTGGACACTCTTGTTAAAAAGTCCCTCTGCAGCCTTCCTGTAGGATCCCTTCAGGTGCTGGAAGGCAATAACACTGCAAGTTGCCTTGGTAATGTGAAAAGCACCCACGGAGCTGGGGCACATGATGGGTAACTACTCAACAAACTAAAAAATCTGACGTCTTTGTTGCACATAAGCTTACCCTGGCTTGGTGTCACAGTCTCTAGGCAGGGTTTTCCTTGCTGTTTCTCATAAACTTCTCCTGGTGCATGGAAGGAAAAGCTGGCCATTTGTTCCTCAGTAAAAGCATCTAGTATCAAGATGTTTATCCTCTTTTTGCTAGTAAATTAGAGCTGGATTTGTTGTCCACTTCAGAACATTTTTTTTTGAGCTTCTCAAGTTAAGCCAATGCAAGGGAAAACTTGTGCTGTATTTAAAGCGTTTCAACAGCCTTGCAGCCTGCTTGCTTTTTTCTCTCCTTCTGTAAAAGGCTGATCACAGTATAATCACAGGATGTTAGGGTTTGGAAGGGACCTCTGGAGCTCTCCCAGTCCAACACCCCTGCCAGAGCAGGACCAGAGAACCTAGCACAGGTGGCACAGGAGCACATCCAGACAGGGCTGGAAAGGCTCCAGACAAGGAGACTCCACAACCTCTCTGGGCAGCCTGTGCTGGGGCTCTGGGACCCTTCCAGTCAAGAAGTTTTTCCTCATGTCAAGGTGGAACTTCCTGTGCTGCAGTTTACATCCCTTGCCCCTTGTTCAATGCCAGGGCACAAGTAAGCAGAGGCTGTCTCTGTCCCTTCCTTCCTGACCCTCAGCCCTCAGCTATTCATAGACATTGCTCAGATCCCCTCTCAGCCTTCTCCTCTCCAGACTAAGCAGCTGCAGGGCTCTCAGCCTCTCCTCATCAGGCAGTACCCCAGTCCCTTCAGCATCCTTGTAGCCTTCCCTTGGACTCTCTCCAGTAGATCTCTGTCCCTCTTGACCTGGAGAGCCCAGAACTGGATGCGATATCACTTTTGAATCACATGATAAATAAGAATGATAAGTTCTGATTGAAACAACTCTGTGATCACTTGACACACACACCTCACCTAATAGCACCATATTGCTACCAGATTTGGGTTTGGTTTGGTTTTCTGCATCTCAGAAATGGTTCTACTTATTATGGGAAATGCAAATTACATCTTCAAATGCACTTGGCTCTCTGGGCATCTGGAATTTCTCTTTTGATAAACTCATACCACTGTCTGGTTTATTGATTTCAAAACTAAATTTTAGTCTCTAAAAGAAAAAAAAAACACACACAAACCAAACAATTCTCTTCAGTGTCTTTAGGGTTTATCACTACTGTGACTTAAATCTTTGTGTGAAAATGTCTTTGCAGTGACAAACTGCAAGCATTTGGGCTGTACCTGGAACACTTCAGTCCACACTGCCCACCTTTAGCAGATTGCTTTGTCTGATTGTCTGCTTCAGATTTATTTATTTTTTTTTTTATTCTCCACTCTAGACTTTTTCATGTGCAATCCTGTCATTTTAGGCAGTTTCTAGATCAAGAATCACTGAAGTTTGGGGTTTGTTTGTTGTTTTTTTTTTCTGAAAGGGCAAGGGGCTGCTTCTCAGCTATGGATTACTTTCAGATATGCTCAGCAGATCTTTCACAACCAAGTGTGCACCAAACTGATGAGCAAGTCTGTTTAGTACTGCCCTGCTTCAAGGAGTTAAATATTTTTGCAACTCCACATAGAATTAGTTCCTCTTTCACTGAATTCTTAGAGGGATTTTCTTTTGAAGCACAGTATTGGCATAACTTGTTTTCAGCAGAACTAAGCTTTTCTTTCTGCTGTTTGAACAGCAACAACAACAAAAGATCATAGAAAAGACCATGAGAAATGTTCTTAGGAGAAGATGATTTGGCCCCCTGCCCCAGATGGTAGCTCTTTTCTCTCTTCTGGCTATGAGAGTTGGGGCTCTGCAACTATGAGAGTTGGAGAAGAGAACTCTTTGGCTATGAGAGTTGGAGAAAAGAAAGCTTTGGGGAGACCTTGGAGTGGCTTTCCAGTATCTGAAGTGGGCTACAGGAAGGCTGAGGAGGGACTGTTGCAGTGTCTTGCAGTGAGAGAATAATGGGTTTAAACTGGCAGAGGGGGGGATTTAAACTGGAAGAAGCTCTTTACAGTGAGGTTGGTGAGACACTGGCACAGGTTGCCCAGGGAGGTTGTGGAGCACAGAATCACAGGATCACCCTGTGATTCTGTGCTCTACAACCTCCCTGGAGGTGTTCAGAACCAGGTTGGATGAGGCCTTGAGCGATCTGCTCTAGTGGGAGCTCTCTCTGCCTGTGGCAGGGGGTTGGAACTGGATGAGCTTTCAGGTCCCTTCCAACCTAAACCTTTATGATTTTTGTACTTCAATGTCCTGTTTCTTTTCAATTGCTCTCTTAATGTACATCATTGCACTAGCACTGGTTTGAAATCCCTCTTCATCATAGGGAATTCCCAGGCTGAGGGAGCTGGAATTGTTCAGCCTGGAAAAGAGGAGGCTCTGGGGAGACCTAATAGCAGCCTGCCAATACTTGAAGAGGGCTGCAAGAAGGCTGCAGAGAGACTGTTTGCAAAGGCCTGCAAGGACAGGACCAGGGCAATGGCTTCAGACGAGAGCAGAGCAAATTTAGGTTAGATATGAGGAACAAGTTCTGCACCATGAAGGTAGTGGAACACTGGAACAGGTTGCCCAGGGAGGTGGTTGGGGCCTGTCCTTGGAGATATTGAAGGTGAGGCTGGACAGGGCTGTGGGCAGCTTGATGTAGTGGAAGATGTCTGAGTGTAGGGCAGGGTTGGACTGGGTGAGCTTTGGAGGTTCCTTACAACCTTGACCATTCTGTGGTTCTATATCTGTCAGGGAGGCTGGCTGATGTACAGGGATTAGAGCCTTTGGGGTTATTCATCTCAGAAGTGTTCCCCTGAAGTGGTGGCTGTCATCTTTTACATAGAATTGTAGACTGTCAGGGGCTGGAAGAAACATTAAAAACTCATCTGGTCCAGCCCCCTGCCAGAGCAGGATCACCTAAAGCAGATCACACTGGAACACTTCCAGATGGTTCTTGAATATCTCCAGAGGGGAGGACTCCACAACCCCCCTGGGCAGCCTGTTCCAGTATTCTGTCACCCTCACAGGGAAAAAATTCTTCCTCAGGTTCACATGGAACTTCCTATACCTCAACTTCCGCCCATTACCCCTTGCCCTGTCACTGGGCAACACCAAGAAGAGGCTGATTCAATCCTCCTGGCACTCATCCTTTACATATTTATAAACATTAATGAAGTCACTCTCGTAGTCTCCTCCTCTCCAAGCTAAACAGCCCCAGCTCCCTCAGGCTCTCATCATAAGGAAGATGAGTTCCTGTCTCAGATGTGTGAGCACTGCTGAAGTTTTGGTAAGCCATGGAAAAGTATCCTCATGATGCATGTTTCTGTGAAGCATACTGTACTTGAGTAATGTTTTGAATATAGTGCAGTGGGTGACATTTGACCTGTGAATGGCATAATAAAATGGTTGCTATTAGAGTCACTTTTGTGTCTCTGTGTACCAAGCTGTAGAAGTCTTCCTGGCTGTTTTCCACTTACAATCAGTTTTTGCAATGCACTGCACACAGCAGTGATTCTTTCTCTTCATTCACTGCTAGACAACTGAGTAGTTCACTATATTTTTATTCACAAATTAAAAGGGAAAAAAAAATTTTTGCAACTATTTCTTCCTGTGTTTTTTTCCCAAATCTATGCCAGCACACACCAAAATATGCAAGTTTTGGTTTGTTTTTTTTTCCTCCTGTATTAAAAATGGTATTGCAGAATTCTGAGAGGTCAGTTTAGAATGTGATTAGAGGTAGTGTACGTAGCTTAAAGGATTATAAGAGTTTCAGAGTCCTGCTCTGAAAGCCATTTAGGCTATCTAAGCCAGTTTAGATCAAATAAGAACTAACTGTAATCCTCACACGAAACCCAGATGGAGCTCTTTTTGCCATTTAAAAGCATTTGGCCACTCTTTTGCCTTTATTTTTGATTGCCTCTGAGTTTTGTGCAGAAACATCAAGAAACCACAATAAAGACTATTCTGCAGACTCAAGGGATTATGATGAGCATCAGACATTCCCAGTGCCCCTCTGAACCTTCAAGGTATTTGTGGTTGGCCCATGACTAATTTCCAGCTGGCTCTGGAGGGAGCAGCTCAGGATGCCAACATTTCCGTAGTAATGCACCTGGAGGTACTCTCTTCCCACCAAACAGGCCTTTGAGAAAGTTTCTTTCCCCTTTCTGAGGTGACAGTTTGCAAAGGCTTCTTTCAAAGGGAGGGAAAAGAAACTCCACAGACTCTCTCATTTCTTTTACCTGATACTGCTTATTTGCTTGCTTAAAGTGATGGTAGGGATTGTTAATGCATAATACAGGGTCTGTCAGGTGCCCTTTTGCTGTTGTTACAACTCTTAGCATGCTCTTAGTGTAAGCAGGAAAAATGTCAAGGTAATTGCAACAACAACAGAGCAGTGAAGTCAGTTCATTTGAAACA
Source organism: Eubucco bourcierii (assembly GCA_013396675.1). Lineage (NCBI taxonomy): Eukaryota > Metazoa > Chordata > Aves > Piciformes > Ramphastidae > Eubucco > Eubucco bourcierii. Next base: position 72,763 of record VWZE01015220.1, read on the forward strand.
CTACAAGGGAAATTCTCCCCTTGGTCACAGAGTCACAGAATTGTCAGGGTTGGAAGGGACCTCCAAGGATCATCCAGCTCCAACTCCCCTGCCATGGGCAGGGATACCTCACACACTTGTACACAGGTTGTACAGAGCCACAATCAACTTGGCCTTAAAAACTTAGAGGGATGAGGCTTCCCCAACCTCCCTGGGCAACCTGTGCCAGTGTCTCACCATCCTCATGCTGAAAAAATTCTTCCTAATGTCTAATCTAAATCTCTCCTTTTGCTTGGATCCATTCCCCCCAGACCTGTCACTACCTGACAACCTGAAAAGTCCCTCCCCAGCTTTCTTGCAGCCCCCTTCAGACACTGGAAGGCCACAATAAGGTCTCCTCAGAGCCTTCTCTTCTCCAGACTGAGCAGCCCCCAACTCTCAACCTGTGCTTACAGCAGAACAGCTCCAGCCCTCTGCTTATCCTCGTGGCCCTTCATTGGACACATTCCAATCTTTGCTGTAACCATAGGTGCCTGAGCTGCTGGCTGTCAGCAGGATTTCAGGTGTAAATGGTGGCAGACCATACCTGGATATATTTTTCTGAAGAACCAAATGGTAATAGCATCCTCTCAGAGGAGACTCTAGTTACAGGCTTCTGCTGTTGGCACTCTGCTCGAAATCTCTAGGGAACACTCTTCCCTGTAATAACTTGGGTAATCACCTCTTTTGAAGGAGGCTGGAGTGTTCTGACAGTAGCATTTTTCATGGTGTATTCAGGATTGGGACAGAAGTGTAGGAAGTTGTGAGGAGCTTAAATGTAGGGCTCCTGAGTGCCTGAAAAGTAGCTGGGGAAGTTTTGAGATTTATTTGAGAGCAAAATTTCAGGTGGTTTCTTGAGATCATGCTGGTGCTTGCCTAAGCCAAAATTACAGGTCTTTAAAATGAGATTTGTGTCTTCACACTGAGTAGTGTTTTCATCCAGCTGCTCCTGACCAGCAATTAGCATTGTATTTAGTCAAGAGATGAGGGAACGGAGAAAAGAAGGTCTTTTTATTGCAATTAATCTCCTTATTTGTCATTTGTCTTCCACCTGGAAAGCTTCCCCTTCTAGAACATTCATAGTACACAGAGGACTTCTGCAGGGAGCTACAGCAGTTCAGGAGGCAGGTTCTTTTCAGAAGGCTGTGTTGATTTTTGATATGATCAAGAAGAGTGGGCAGCTATTTTCAGGGACAGGCATAATCTCTCTCTATCCATTACTTAATTCTGTATCTCAAGAAATGCAGTCGATGGTACAAAACAAGGCTTGGTTTGTGTAGGTGCATTAGTGAAGCAAAGACCTGTCCTCCCAACCAGTATTTCAATCTGGACTCCAGTCTGGCATGTGCTTAAATTTCTTGTTAATCATTTGCTTTAAGAAACACTTAACTAACATCCTACTCAGAAGAAAGCTACCCAAAATTAAAATTTACTCATTTTTTCTTTTCTATGTTCCATTAAAAAAAAACACAACAAACAAAAAAAAACACCCCAACCACTAAAAGTTGTCTCTGGAGTAATAGTGTACAAGTAACTGAGATAAAACTGCACCGAAATGTAGTTAGGCCTTGAGGTTAAAACTGGTGTTTAGACCACTTGGCCCTCCAGTGTGGAACCTCCTTTGAAGAATCTGTTCCAGTGCTGAATGCCTGCTCCACAATCTTAATTTTAGGGTAGTGTCTAGAAAACCTTTTTGAAATTAATTGTGCTGTAGATATGAGACAGAACAGAATATCAGCTGGAGATGGGAGTGCATCCTCAGCTGATTTTTTTCTTCTGCTGCTTTCTCCTTTATCAGTCACCTCTGTACCAAGTTGGGACTTCTCCTCTTTTGTTCTCACTTCTACCAGCTTGCTGCTTTGGCATCTTACGCTCGATTATTTTTAGCATCTCTTGAAAACCTCTGAGATGCGTTCCTGCTGCTGATCAGCCACTGCTGCATTCTCCAGTAGCTGCCACCAAAATGTCTTCTGATTCCTTGGCACTCCTCCATCACCCATGTGGGGTTGTTTTTTCCACTAATCACAACCAGTAATACTGATCTCCTAATGAGCATTTCCTCAATTTGGGGAAGGGTACCCTGTGAATTCTAGATTGTATTTTGAATGGCTTTGGCCCAGACTTTTGACTTGCTGTTTAAATACCTGTCAAAAACTGTAGGGATGTATCTCCATGGTGATTGTAACGTGTGTGTTTGTAGCATCTGCCTTGTATTTGTTGGTGACAGTGCAGGCACGTGCCTTACATGAATTCTAACAAAATTCTGTGTTTAATGCAAAGGCATTTATTTTTACTGCAGAAAAACTTAAACTAAGAGAGGAATTGTCTTCTGAACAAAAGCAGACTGTAGAGATGTGGAGTTTTTTTAGACCTACCCAGCACATCCTCTCCTGATGCAATAGCTGCCTTATATAGAAAGCCAAGCCTGCTGACTTTAAACTTAGAGAAAATGTTCCTAGTTATTACAGGGTGTTTATTAGCAATGGCAACTTCCATATCAAAACTTCCAGAATCAGTATCCTTCTGCCTGGACTCTCTGATGACCCTTGCTGGGAGCTTAGGGTGACTGAGTTGCAGGGACACTTCCTGCTGAAACTGTTGCTAAGGCAAAAATGAGTTTGAAGCACAGACAAACATTAAAAATTGAGGGAAGATTGAATTCACCTCTCTCATTACCTGGAGTGATGTGTGACTGCTGCTGCACCTGCCCAGTTTTCAGCCCACAGCAGGACTGCCCAGGTATTCGTTTACAGCTGGGTCAGATGAGGACAGTCTGTGCAACGCATGCAGTAGGAGAGCTCTGCCACCTACATCCCTGAAATGAACAACATGTTCTTTATTCCTTCGGAACTCTTCTCACTTCAGAGGGCCAGATTTCCGACCCACAAAATACAGCAATTGGATCCAACCCAAATATCTGAATTAGCAGACTTTTCTGGGAAGCACTCTAGGAAGCATGGAAAGATGGATGTTGATGTGAGTGCTCTCCACTGCAGCTTGACAGAGATGGTGTTGCAAACAGTGCATGTGGCACTAGCACTTCTCCCAGGTGTTGCTTAGGCTTTTCAGCATTACCTTGCAGAGTGTCTTGCTGTAGATCCTTCTCCCATGCCTGTCTACTTTCACTATTTCCTAGTTGTGTGAGAAAGATTAGGGGATTGGAGCATCTCCCCTGTGGAGAGACTGAGAGCCCTGGGGCTGGCTGGTCTGGAGAAGAGAAGGCTGAGAAGGGGATCTGATCAACTTATATCAGTATCTGAGGGGCAGGTGTCAAGTGGAGGGGGCCAAGCTCTTTTCAGTGGTGCACAGCAATAAGACAAGGACCAGTGGGTACAAACTGGAACAGAAAAGGTTTCACCTCAACGCAAGGAGGAATTTCTTTATAGTGAGGGTGTTGGAACCCTGGAGCAGGCTGCCCAGAGGTTATGGAGCCTCCTTCTCTGGAGGCTTTCAAAACCTGCCTGGATGCATTCCTGTTCAGATTGCTCTGGGTAATCCTGCTTTTGGCAGGGAGGTTGGGCTGGATGACCTCTGGAGGTCTCTTTCAACTTCTAACATTCTGTGATTAAGCCATGTTTAACTCTCCCTCTTATTAACTTGAAACAACAGCACCTATGTACTGCACATCTGTCATCAGAGGGCAGAGGAGTGTCTTGGAAACTCCTGGTGTGTCAGTAGTAGCCTCACACACAGAAAGCTCCAGATACCACACTACACAGTAAGGAGCAGATATTTGTGATGCATGTACTCAGAACAGAGGGTGAGGGAGGGGGAAAAAACAAACAAACAAAAAACCCTCCTGATATTTAGGGGTTTTCAGTCCACTGACACTGCAGAGCACTGTAAAGAGAGGATAGAAGTGCTGCCTGCTAAATTGACAGGAGAGAGGCACAGAGAAATCAAAGAGCTGACAATCTCCATTCTCACTGGCTTGGATATGTATGTGGCTGGTGCTTGCTGTGTCATGTCCAGCTGCTTTCACAGCTTTCTGTCGTTTATCTTAAGTGTTTTCCTGAAACCTCTGGATGTGCAAGTGCAGCACTGTGCCCAGAGGGAATCTGGTTTAATGCTGCTCAATTATGTCCTTTCTTCTAATTCAGTATAAATATTTATTTTTTTAAAAATCTGATTTCTAATGTAATAAGATAAGTCTTGTGGTTTTCAGAAACAATCAAATGGAGCTCAGTAATATCCCTAAGGTTTTATTTTCTTTTGTTTTGCCAAGAAGGAGATACCAAGGAATATGTATCTTATGTCTTGAAAGTGCCTTTTCTTTAAACAGAAACTAATTCAACTGAACTCTCAGTTAATTGGCTTAGAAATATGAAAAAACTCAACTCTGGTGTGCAGTCAGCTTTTCATAGCACATCCCAGAGTCAGTTACCATGGCACTGAGAGAGATTTTTGGTCTCCATGGCAACCTCAGGTCGGCTTGTCGCACCTTTTATCTTACGCCGACCGAAATCAGCTGCTTGTGGTATCTGGAGCTAATATGTCACGGAGAAGGCAGATACATTGCCAAAGAGGTGTTTGGTTCATTGAGTTCCCCACACCACCCCCCTACTTTAAATTCAGCCAGTCTCTTAATTCATTGATGGTTGTGTTAATGGCAGGAGCTGGCAGTGAGGGGCGAGTGGAAGCAACACTATCTTGTGGTCTCTGGGGTGGCAGGGTGCTCCTGGGACCCTGGAGCTGGGCAATCTCCCCCTTTCTGTTCAGGTGAGCAGATGGCAGAGTTGGAAAGCCACAATTCCACCTATGTTTTGAGCAGCACATTGCTCCAGGCAGCTCTCTGCTAATCCCACAATGAGAGGGCTGTGCCTTTTGTGCCCTGTGTGGAGTGTGTTCCAAGCAGCCACTCTGGCTAAATGTTGGCTCTCCTCACAGCTGGGGCACAGCCTGGTTTGTGCCATTAGCTGCCCAGCGTGCAGCTGTCTCCAGGCCTTGAGTCCCTCCTCTCACTGGTGACTTCAGCTTTGCTGTGTCTGCTGTGTGGTGCCTGCAGTGTTTAACTCCTGCCTGGGCACAGCAAGAGGAGCAGGTCAGCCGAGTGTGGGGAGGGTTAGGGGTGGCTCTCATGCGTGAAGCAGGGCATGACAGGAGTAGGCACAAAGTGGGCCTCTGGGAAGCTATACTTCAGGTACAGCCTTTCTTTCTCAATCAGTCATTGTTGTAAGTGCTGGCTGACTTACAGGGGAAGGTGAGGCAGGTGGAATCCTTTAGCTTTCTGGTCTGGCTCTGTGGACTGTGATGTGTGCTGGTTTGGGATTGCTGGAGTGAAGCAGGATACACTTTCAGGCCTGGTTTGTGCTGGTTCAGTTGGCTTCTGTAGCCATGAAATCTATGGCTGGAGAGAGAAACAGCTTCCTTGCTCTCCTGGCCTTTCCTGCTTTCCCTGCCTTCACTCACAGGCTTTACAAGCATTGCAGTGTAGCTCTGCTGGATTGCTGTCTTCAGGGGGCTGTTTGCTACAGACTGTAGGGCAGTGCAGGAGGCTCCCACCGAGGCCACCTCTGTTCTTTCACTGGGCTTGTCTTGCAAAATCATGTTGGTGGTGTTCAGGCCCTCTTGTGGGAGGGCACAGAAGAGTACCTGGAGCTGCTAAAAAAGATGTGTAGCTCTGGCAACCAGGTGTTGACAGATGCTTTCACACACTTGGACTTGTTCGCTTTGAAATTGTAGTGACCGACAGAGCAGGCTGGGTAGGAAGGCTGGCAACGGAGGCAGGAATTAAGGCAATATTTTTATAACTCTAGAACAGATCAAAAACTCCTTAAGTTGCTGTTCTGAGTGCTCTTAGGGCAGAGTGGCACGTGCAACAGGGAGATAGATGCTTAGCAGCTAAATGCTAAGCCGATGCTTAACCCATGTTAATAGTTGAATGTTTTGTCTGCCCAGAACTTCCCTAACAGTCTGGCATGGAGACTGCTAACTGCTTGTTTTAAAAGCAGAATGCACAGCAGAAGTAGGTAAGCTTTTCTGTCAATGAGTCTGTTGTCCTCATATAAGAGGGGCAGCCCTGCCAGTCTGGGTGACTGGTGGGCCAGTGAGCATTGCAACAGATCTCAGTGCCCCTACCTTTTTTCATGTGTCCTGTCTGGGATTCATGCAGCTGCCTGTACTGTGCTTGCATGGCAGGGTTTTGGTAGCAGGAGAGTCACAGGGATGGTTTCTGTCAGAAAATGCTAGAAACTTCCCCTATGCCTAACAGCTAATGCCAGCCAGGTCCACCAGTGGTTAAAGCCACCCCACAGATGATGGTAGCACATCTGTGGGAACAGATTTAAGAAGGGGGGTGAAAAGTTGTTGGGCAAAAGCAATTGCAGGTGAAGGAGAGGAATGAGAATGCATGAAACAACTCTTCAGGCACCAAAGCCAGTTAAGGAGAGGAAGGAAGTGCTGCAGGTGCAGGACCCCTGCAGCCTGTGGTGAAGACCATGGTGAGGCAGTCCATGGATGTTAAGAGTGGAGCAAATATCTTGCTGGACCCCAGAGAGGACCCCATGGCAGAGCAGGTGGATATGTCTAAGAGAGGCTGTGACCCTGTGGGAAACCCCCACCCTGGAGGAGGCTTCTGGCAGGAGCTGTGGATCTGTGGAGAAAGAAGCCCATGCTGGAGCAGTTTTGCCGGGCTTTTGAGCCTGTGGGGGACCAGTGCAGGAGCAGTCTGTTCCTGAAGGACTATACCATGCTGGAGCAGTTTGTGAAGAACTGCAGCCTGTGGGAACTACTCTTGTTGGAAAAGTTTGTGGAGGACTGTCTCCTGTGGGAGGGACCCCACGCTGGAGCTGGGGAAGAGTGTGAGGAGGAAGGACCAGCAGAGACAACATGTGACGAACTGACCACAACCACCATTCCCTGTCCCACTGTGCCATTCAAGGGCAGGAGACAGAGAAAACTGAGTAAAGCTGAGCCTGGAAAGAAGGGAGGAGTGGGAGAAAGGTGTTCAAAAGATTCAGTTTTATTTCTCATCTTCCTACTCTGATTTGGTAATAAATTAAACTATTCTCCCCAAGCTGGATCTGTTTTTCCCATGACAGTAATTGATGAGTGATCTCTCCCTGTTCTTATCTCAACCCATGAGCTCTTCATTGTATTTTCTCTTCCCTGTCCAGCTGGCAGGGGGAGTGATACAATGGCTTTGGGGGCACCTGGCATCCATCCAGTGTCACCCGACGTACACCACTTCTGAGATGCATTTATTCTTCCTCTCTGTGTCTGAGAGGGTGATGGGCCAAAAAAAAAAAAAAAAAAAAAAAAAAGTTTAAAANATCATCAAAACAAAAACCATCAGGAGGCCAAATAATTAATTCAGGTGGATTTTGTTTGTGCAATAGAGTTTTCTTCTCCCTTAATGTGGAAAGGGAAAAACTTCCCCCTCCCCCCAGCCAAATATTTTCTCAAAGATGGGATGGAAGTTAGGGCATGTGGAGAATTCTGGGGCCTTGAAATAGATTTGCATTTCCTATGGACACAACCTTTGCTTAGTCTTATTTTATCATCTGTTCTTAACCTGATGACAAGGCCAAGGAGCAAAACTTGAGCCCAGTTTTGGAGGAGGAAAGTGTTTTGCAACAAACACTGTGTTTGTGACAGTGTTAAGCTTGCTGGCTGAATTTCTGAATCTCCAACTAGACTTTCTAAATGAGGGTTTCATATAAAGCATTGGTACATCCATCCGTATGCTTTTAAATGGATGGACTTCATGGGGAAATTTGACAGCCAGAATTGAAAACACTTAGCTGTGACACAGAGTATTACTGTGAAATATCAGGGAGAAAAGAGAGAAGGATTAGCAAAGATGGGAAGCAGATGTAAGAGCATGTTTCAGATAGATTGATTCCAGCATTAGAGGAGTGCTTCCTCTCTTGCCTGTGCACTGGCCCTTCTGCTCTGGCTCAAGCAGCTTGCCTGCAGCTTGCCCAGGGGGCAGCTGCCCTGGCAGCATCATACTCCTGCTCCCTTGAAGAGGCAGAGCTAGAAGGATAAAGTTCTTGTTTGCATTTCAAACGCTGCTCTGCCCAGTACATTGAGAGACAGAACCATGTACACCTGGAAAAATCCAAGTTTTTCGAGCTGCCCCAACACTGGAAGCTCCCTTGTTTATTTCCCCGTAGCACTGATGTTGGAGAGAGACCTGTGCCTGCAGCCAGGGGCGATTCCTTGCTCTGACTGGGGTGGGTTTCAGTGCCTAAAATAATGCTTCCCAAGGGAGTAACATCCCTGCACGGTGCTCTCGGGAATGGCTCTGCAGCGAGGGAGGGAAGGAAGGAGCAGAGGCAGAGCACGCTCTGCCTTCTGCCTGAGCCGAGCTAAAAGGCAGTAATCACAGACAGGGATCTGGCCTTTACTCTGCCCACCTGCTGCTGCACTTCTCATGCTCTGCACTCTGCTGCCATCCTCCGTGACGGCGGCGCCCTCAACCTGCCACTGCTGGGGAGAATTAGGGGTGGCACAGTTCTGCAGCTGCTGCACTGGTACGGGCAGAGAGAGGGCGAAGAGCTGGGCCAGAGCCAACACAGCAGGAAATTAGCTGTCACTCCTGCAAGCAGCAAGTGTTTAGTGCAGAGGGCACAAAGGGATTTCTGCCTGGAAGACTCTGTGGTACAGAGCAGCGAAGGGGGCGCTGGGAGAGGCCCAACCAGAGTCACAAGTGTAGATTGCCATCGAGGTGCTCAGAGGAGCAGGCCTTGGCATCTTGAAATAGTCATGACTCTTTGAAGGTTCTCCTGCCCTTTGTGAGGGGATCCCTGCAGAGGGCAGCTCAGATCTTCTGTGGAATTGTCCAGGGTATAAATCCTCCTGTGGCAGACAGACCCTGTCTAGCATGAAACACAGAAAGGTGGCTTCAGCATGTCCCAGCTGCAGTTAATGAGGTAAGTTAAGTCTTGCAGTGTGTCCTAATCTTTAAGGAACTGTTAATGGTGAATTCATGAATACAAACACTGCTGGGTGCAGATAATTGCACAGACTGGGTAACGGGTGAGCTGGTGAGGAGAGCCAGGCAAAGAGTAGCAAGTTGTAGGACATGGAGGCCTCCCTGAGCGCGCAGACTGAATATTGATATGTTGATGTAATTGTATGGGCATTTGATGTAGAAGTCGGGGCAGAAGGCTCTGGGATATGGAGATTGGAGGTGTCCCTATTACAGGGATATGCTAGCACCCTTTCTGGGCTGCATGCAGTGTGTGGGAGCCTTATTTTGTCTGATTGGGCTATTTTAGACTGCCCTGATACAGCTCAGCACCAATAAGGACAAGCTTAAGAAAAAGAAAAGAATTAGGTTTGTTCTGAGGACAGATTAACCTGCATTGCTCTCTCTGTGTATGCATATATTTACATGTATTTACACACACACACACATATATATATATATATATAAATCATAGAATGGTAAGGTTGGAAGGGACCTTAAGGATCATCTAGTTCTAACCCCCTGCCATAGGCAGGGACACCTCCCACTAGTACAGGTTACTCATCCAACCTGGCCTTGAACACCTCCAGGGAGGGAGCAGCCACGACCTCCCTGGGCAACCTGTTCCAGTGTCTCACCACCCTCACTGGAAAGAACTTCCTCCTAACATCCAGTCTAAATCTCCCCTCTGCCAGTTTAAACCCATTGTTCCTTGTCCTGTTGTTGCAGGACCTTGCAAATAATCCTTCCCCAGCCCTCCTGTAGGCCCCCCCCTTCAGATACTGGAAGACTACTATCAGGTCCCCTCGAAGCCTCCTGTTCTCCAGGCTGAAGAGCCCCAACTCTCTCAGCCTGTCCTCATAGGAGAGCTGCTCCAGCCCTCTGATCATCTTTGTGGCCCTTCTCTGGACCCGCTCCAACACTTCCATGTCCTTCCTGTGCTGAGGGCTCCAGAACTGCACACAGGACTCCAGGTGGGGTCTGACAAGAGCAGAGTAAAGTGGCAGAAAATATATATATATACACACATATACTAATATATATAGTGTATCTATAACTAATATATATACTATATGTTAGTGTATGTGTATATATATTATATGTTAGTGTGTGTATGTGTATAGTTTGTATGTACACACACATGTGTGTATATATATGTACACACACTAATGTATATAAATTAGTATAAATTGTGCACTGCTAGGGCAATGTCTAATTGTTCTGGACCAACTGATCAAAATGGGTGTAACACAACTTTAATTTTCAACTTCAGGTAAGCTAGAATTGATCCTAAAATTTGACATAAATAGGGATGTTTACTACTTTTCTATACATTTATTGAAAGAATGAACTTGTGGAACTCTCTGGAGACTACAGACATGGAAGATGCTTAGAGTTTCTCATCAGTGTTAGTACCTTTTGGTAGGCTTCAGTGGGTGGTGTGTTTGAGACCTCTCACAGTATGCATTGCTCCCTCTGAACTTTCGTATGCGGTATCCAAATGCTGACACCCACACCTGACATCTTTCCATTCTACTGAACAACTGGAAGGCAATTTTGTATATGAGCTTTCTCACCCATATCAGTATTTCACTGTCAATGAAAAATATTGGGAAATTGTCTCTAAAACATTGTTCCTCCCAGTGTGCACCTATTTACATCTCAGATTCATTTTCTGTGTTTATGGGACATAAGCACACTACATACATCTAATATCTTTACCATTCTCTCTACAAGGCCTGTTCCAGGTCTCCAAAAAGAGATTGCATTGATGTGGTGTAACTTTGGTTCACAACCAACCCCTGCTGGATATAGCTACAAACATTTAATTATTTGTTCCAGGAACTGAAGATAAAATGTTTCTAATTATCTTGTTTCTCCTTTCCTGTCTTTTATCTTCCTCTAGTTGTTCAATTTTTTTTACGTGTGACATCTAATGCCTTACTCAGTTTTGACGTGTTCTCACAGTAACTGTGGATTTCATCAGCCAGACTTTTAGATTGAGGCTGAGATGAAGCTCATTAGGTCTGGGTGATTGGAAAACAATTGAATTTTGCTGCTAATTGTAAATCTATCAAGGTTTTGTCTGTTGAAAAACTTAGATTTTACTCTCTTGTGACTGGAATTAGAGATTTGATGAAAGCTTATCTTGTGGAATGGTCAACACAAACGCAAAGCATTAAACAACCTGACCTTTTTGACATCATGCATTAATAGCTTTCAGTTTCCTGGCAGACTACGTTTGAGCCTACCTTTATTGCTAATGTCTTCAGTGAGTGATTTGCTGATGTTTCTTGCTAGTCACATCTGACTTTGTACCTTGGACACGCTTAGTGAATACCACTATAATTTAATGTACTCCATGTTTGGTCTTTTCTACTTTTGCTTGGTTTTCACTGCTGGTTTGCTTCCTGTTCATTCTTCAGGTCAGTGAAGAGCTCATAGGGCAGTCTAGATTATTGTCTCACTTGTCTCTCATCCACAGTGGAATGGTAGGCACATAAAGGCCGTAAGATTTCTTTTGCTGAAGAGCTTTCATATCTGTTAATGCCTTTTTTCCTCAGAGCAAACCCTGGAGGTCTTTCCTGACAACTGTCTGTGATTACTGAAGTGTACTTCCTTGAGATCCAGTCCTTTGACTTTCCTGCTTTGGTGTCCTCTCATTTTGAGTGGCAAAATGAAGAACTCTGGGTACTTCAATCTTTTCCCTTTAACACCACCAGATTTTTCCTGTTGGTGTTTTTATTTGTACAAGTGCCCTCCAGCTGTTCCAGAATTGACACACAAAAAGATTTATTGCCACTGCCTACATGACTCAAGTGCCCAAGTTTAGAGATTAGTCTCTGTAGGTTCTTGGCACTGCAATGGGCTACCCAGGGAGGTGCTGGAGTCACCCACCCTGGATATGTTTAAGGGTTGTTTGGATGTGGTGCTTAGGCATATGGTTTAAGGTGAATCTTGTAGAGCAGGGTTATAGGTTGGACTTGCTGATCCTGAGGGTCTTTTCCATCCTGGATGTTTCTGTGATTTCTGTGAATACTTAATAGGATATGTCCAGAAAAGTGCCACAAGGGTGGTCAGAGGGCTGGAGCAACTCTGCTGTGAGCACAGGCTGGGGGAATTGGGATTGAGTCTGGAGAAGAGAAAACTCCAAGGAGACCTTATTATGGCCTTCCAGTATTGGAAGAGGGCTACAAGAAAAATGGTGTCAGGTAGTGATAGCACTGGGGGAAATGGATCCAAACTAGAGGAGGGGATTTTTAGTTTAGATGTTAGGAAGAAATTGTTCAGCATGAAGTTGATGAGAGACTGGCACAGCCTGCCCAGGGAGGTGGTGGAAGCCTCATCCCTGGAAGTTTTTTAGGCCATGCTGCATGTGGCTCTGGGCAACCTGATCTAGTGTGAGGTGTCCCTGCCCATGGCAAGAGGGTTGAAGCTGGATGATCCTTGAGGTCCATTCCAGCCCTGACAGTCGTGTGATTGATGGCAAGAGTTGGGATCTCTGTGTGTGGTAGCAGTGTGTGATGTGCAGACCACTTCAACTCTTGTTTTGAGCTACCATCTAGTAAAAAACCCCTTTCTTTTCAAGGCGATGTAAAGGGAGTCTGAATACCTAAAATACTGGGAGGGATTTTTTTTAAGTTTTGTACTCAAAATTTAGGTTCTTTGTGATACCTTTTTTCACTTTCCCTCCCAAACTCCATTAGCCTTATGCTGCATCGCAATGGCTCTTTAAGACAGAGAAGTGGGACCTGTGGGGAAGAAATGTGACCTGAAAAGCCACTGTGCACTGTACAATTTTCTTCCTTCTGACTGATAAATTACTGTGTCTTCAGCCTGCTCTGGCACGCAGTGCAATTTATCCATGTGGCAGTGATGATAGGTTGTCCAGAGCTAATAATCAAGGCCTCTTTGTTTAGATTCCTAAGCCTTTTAGGGAAGTCTTAAAAAAGAATTCTTATCTCTTTGTCAGTTTTTACTCGCATTTTATCATAAATGGAGCAAGCTTTTAGCCTTGAGAGTTTTACTGTGATCATGTTAAGAGGCAATCTGAGGGGGGCAAAAAATAACCAGCACTGTTTGCAGTGGCAGATTGTGTGTTGCAAGAGAATACAGTTAATTGGATGTTGCAAAACGCTTGGAACAGGAAAGCTTTCTTGTTTGTCTTGTCGGAGATACTTGTGCCACCAGAAAGCAACAGGCTGACTTTGCCTGGGAGTTCTCTCAGCCTTGCAGCATTGTCAGATGATTTCACACTCCATTGGTACTCCGTACCTACTCATCTTCTTTCCACCTTGCAATCCAGGTACCACCCAGAACAGTGTCCCAGTGTGTGCTCCACAGCCTAGGACCCTGCCTCCCACTCTCTGTCTTCTGTAATGCTGCCTTGCTGTGCAAGCTGAAAGATTGATTTCAAGCTAAAAGTTGGTTGGCAAGGCCATAGGGGCAGTGCAATTAACTTGAAGGGAGATGTTGAAGAGAATTAATTTAGCTATTTAATTTTAAACCTGCTTTACTAGCTACTTAAATTTGATTATTGGCACCAAAACTACTAATGGGTAGCCTCTCATTCTTGAGGGACCGGGACCAACTTCCTTATGGCCTGGAGTCTGTTGATGGAGCAGGAGTTGTTCTGTAGATATCCAATGTCAAAATTAGAGGAGGTGAAAGAGGGTTGTCTGCTCTTGAGTGCTTGTAATAATAGAATGCTTTCACTTTAGCAGCATAATCTGCAGCTCAGCACTGTCATCTTCCACTGCAAAATATAAGGCTCCCATACTGATACTTAAATTCAATTTGAGAGTGCTCATATTTTGTTGTCTTTGTTTTTTTTTTTTTCAATGGTAGGGATGTTTGGGCTTCAAGATTCCCTTGTTCATTCTGCAGAGATGTGCTTTGTCATGTTAGTCTAACTTCAGGACTATGTTTCAAAATGAGCTTTAAGTAACCCACATCTATGTCAAGACAATCCATCTTACCCACCTAGTGCTGTTACAAGAGGTTTTGCAACTGATGGCAATGAAAGTAGTCTTTCAGTTCTTTGGGATATGCCAATTTAGAAAACCTTTTTTTTTTTTTTCCAGTTTGCTAATCTTGTTGCTTACTTGTTTGTTTGTTTCCTTCCTATGTCAGCAAAGCACAGCCCACTGAGGCTGATGACCTCAGTGCTGTGAGACTTTTGCAGCATGTACTAGCAGTGACACCATTGAAGCTAGCCATTAGTATTGCTAAGAATATGAATGGATTCATCAGAACTGAACCAGTTCACACAACAAATTAGTTTTGATTAATATTTCAAAGACAAATCTTTTTTGGGAAAAAGAAACTTTCCAAATTTGCAATGAATTCATTTTGACCTTTTTTAGATTTAAAAATAGTGCTTTTTCATTTCGAAATGACCTTTCCTTTTGAAAGCTAAGCTAATTATCATGTAAAAGTTTCCAAAAGTTTTGTACTCCATCTTTTAAATAACATGAATGGATTTTAAAAAAAAAAAAAAAACAAAAATCATCTCAGTTCTGAGACAGAAAATCAGATTTTTGCACGGACCTAGATGTTGACTGCAGTTGAGCAGCATGGAATTTAGGAGAGTCCATTGAGGCAGAACACATAGAATCATAGAATAGTAAGGTTGGAAGGGACCTCAAGGATCATCTAGTTCCACCCCCCTGCCATAGGCAGGGACACCTCCCACTAGAACAGGTCACATCAAGGCCTCGTCCAGCCTGGCCTTGAACACCTCCAAGGAGGGAGCAGCCACAACCTCCCTGGGCAACCTGTGCCAGTGTCTCACCACCCTCACTGTTTTGGTTGGAGCTTTATAAGGAAAGTCTTTTTCTAGTTCTGTGGAATTATGTTTTTACAGTGAGGATGGTGAGACACTGGCACAGGTTGCCCAGGGAGGTTGTGGCTGCTCCCTCCTTGGAGGTGTTCAAGGCCAGGCTGGACGAGGCCTTGATGTGACCTGTTCTAGTGGGAGGTGTCCCTGCCTATGGCAGGGGGGTGGAACTAGATGATCCTTGAGGTCCCTTCCAACCTTACTATTCGATGTAATCTGGAAAAACACAACAAGGTAACTACTGTAGTTGTAGATCAGTCACCTGCTGCTTCAGAAACAGCCCTGACCCTTTAACCAGGGATTGTGCTTGCTATAACCATGGCACACATGTTCAAGAACCTCTTTACTCCTCCACTTGCTTGTGAGATTTCTTGTGTGTTGTGCAAGTGCTTAACAGGCTGTGGGCTGAGGAGGTGTAGTATTACACTAACATTCTGAAAAATCCCTATGGGAGATGCAGGAGTAGAGCTCATAGTCTGCAGAGTAAATAAGTATCAGAAAGATCTGTGAATGTTTATTGTGGAAAGAGCTTTTCTAAATGAGCTCAACTACCATGCAGCAAGCACCACAACTATTTTTGTTATTCCCTCCAAAATAATGTGTCATAGAATGGTAAGGTTGGAAGGGACCTCAAGGATCATCTAGTTCCAACTCCCTGCCATAGGCAGGGACACCTCCCACTAGCACAGCTCACTCAAGGCCTCCTCCAACCTGGCCTTGAACACTTTCAGGGAGGGAACAGCCACAAACTCCCTGGGCAACCTGTGCCAGTGCCTCACCACCCTCACTGTAAAGAACTTCCTCCTGACATCTAGTCCAAATCTCCCCTCTGCCAGCTTAAACCTATTGCCCCTTGTCCTGTCATTGCAAGACCTTGTAAATAGTCCCTCCCCAGCCTTCCTGTACTCCTTAAGCAGTATCTGTTAGTGTGAAGACTGGCTAGAGGTTTCTAAAGCACTGCATCTAGAAGATACACCGCTGCTTTAGCCTATTTAATGTGGTTATTCAGCCTTGAATGTGGTATGATATCCACATTTCATTGAAGGCCTCAGATAGTCCTTGCTACAGCTTTTCTTATCTGAATACTTATCATCCAGATCCTATTGTCTAGAACCTTCTTGTTGATGTACTTTTAGTTCAGTTAGCTTTTTAATCAAGAGGAGTTGTGAATTCTGCAAGACTCAACAGGTAGAACCTCCTGGTCCTACATATGTGCTTTCTCCCTTCAGGGTCATCCAGGTTCAACCCCGGATTTTTGTGCCTCATGCTTATTTGTGACCTTTTCTGTAGATGCACTTCTGATATGGGTGTCAGTTGCTGGCAGGGTTTTGTGAATGGCACTGAAGCACAGACTGATAGCTCGTGTGGCTTTTCCATTGCATTTAGCAGGTCTCTTTCTGCTCTGACTAGCCAGACTCGTGCTTTCTCAAGGGCTTCTTAGCTACCTGAGGCCTCTGATAGAGGAATTCAGGTCCAGGCCTGCTCAGGAGTCTTTGTGAGTGTTTTATGTTTCTTCCATATCTCTCAGGCTCCATGGCACTTAAGAAAAAGAGATCAGAAATTGGGCCTTTATCCTCTTGTGCATGTGTTCACCACTGTGTCCCTGCACATGGTTTGGAGGAAGCTTCTTTCAACTATCCCATCAAGAGGGGCGTTGAGGTTTAACAAGTTCCTGTTTTCCTTGGTCTGGTAGATGTACAACAGTATAGATGACTGTGTGTGCCAAAGCATCCCATGGATCTGTACATAAATGGATTCATTATATTTCCATGAGTTCTCAAGCCTGAAGGAACCAAGAATGGTAATGATATAGATAAAGGTCTAAATATGTGTTCTGGAACCGTCACTATGTCTGGAAGTAGGCTGAGGAGATGGAAGTGCTGGGGGGGTGGGAAGTGGCAGGAGAAGAGAAAGCAACTCTTGTGGTGTCCTTGAAACAGGTGAGAATTGTGGCTATAGACTCCAGTTTCTTGTTTCCTAGCCCATGCCAGGCAAGTTTGAATTTTCTTGTCAGCTGTAGTTCATTTGCACTGATCTGATGAAATGCAGACAAAACTGGAGGGAGCAATAGGCCATACTAAGCTCCTATATCAATGTTTTCTGTATTGCAGGTTGTGTCTGGTTTTGGGTTTTTTTTCATGGAGTATGGTATTAAGGTTAATACTGTCCCAGTATCTAGCATAGTGCCTGCAGAGATAGCCATGGTACACTGTCTCTGTTCCATGAGAAGACTGGAATCACATACACTATCTTTTCCTGGTCTTACTTTTTCCAGTTGTTCCATTTAGATTGCCACACAACTTCGTGTGAAATGCTATATTCATCAAGAATCTTGGTGATAGAGAGAGGGACTACAGCAGATAAGGCTGGATGAAGGTGAAGTCAGAGGAAGCCCAAGAAGGGATATGCTTTTAAAGCAGGGACATGGAATAATCCATTATAGTATTCTATCTTCCTGAGGAATGTGCTCATTCTGATAGCATGAAGGCTTAGGAAACTAAGTAGATGAGTTGCTGCAGTTCTACACCTTAATATACCATAGTATGTTCATCAGCAGTGTTGCTTGTGACTGCTTCCTGCATTGCTGAGGGGACCATAAAACTTAGCATGTCCAAAAACAATTTTTAATCACAACACTCTTGTTTCCAAGAGGCATAAGATTAACATAGCGGCAAGGATCTGGTACTGAAAAGAATCAATTCCCAGATTTGTGGTTGGTTGGCTTTGTCTTCTAGGATAAGACATCTAACTTCCTTGAGCCTATGCTTAACCTTCCAAAAATAAGAATAATTCTTACTCCTCTTCTATGTTACTAAAATGTTTAATTAGTGTTTCAGAACTGTTCTGGACTATGCAGATAATGAGGCACGGTGAAGTTCTGCTTTTATTTCTTAGCACTACATATCTACCTTCCTTCTAGCTTTCTTCTAACTGTAAAAAAAAAAAACCAAAACCCTTTGCTGCAAGCTACCAAAGCTCCATGGCATTTTATTCTATCATCCTGTTCTAACCTTCCAGCCAGAAAAAAAGAACTGAGACATTGAGACATGGAAACGTTTACAGACACTTCTTGGTAATCACTGCAGTTAATAGAAATTGCAGTTGCTTTGAGGGAAGTGACTCTCAGCTTATGGCTGCGTTGGAATTTAACGTGCCATGAAACCCTTCTGACATGCACAGACCCTGAAGCTTTTGCTGCTCAAACCCTTCTCCATGAAGCTGAGAATCCTAATGAGAAATGAAGCCCCCAAGCTAAGGATCTCACAGCAGGTTGTTGCTGTAAACAGAGCAGAAAACGCACCCCAAGGTGAGAAATCCTCTTTAAAAGATTACTCTTCTGTGGAGGTGGAGGAATGCCAGAGCTTCCTTTTAATGACCAAATAACTCAGAGCCAGGTAGGTGTTTTGACAACCACTATTTGATGAAGAAGGAAAACCCTACAGCACCTTGGAATATTTCTCCAGCTACTATGACAGCACCAAAGAAAAGCCCCTTCAATATCAGAACGTCTCTTTCCTTACAGTTTATTTCATCCTCCCACCCAAACACCTCTTTCAGTTTTGCTTCTAACTACACATCAGCTCAAAGGTTGCTGGAGGTACCATTTTAAAGCATTTTGCAGCACTGAGCCAGGTCAGGATTAAGTATGGCATACTTCTGATGTCAGGCAACATTTGAGATTAATGTCTGGACCCCATGTCAGGCATGTGATGTGAGAGCCAACTCAGAGGGCAGCATGAGCAGCAGCATGAGCAGTAGCACAGCAATGTCCTTCCTTCATTGCCTAAGCAGGGAAGTGAATCCTGCCACCTGCATCAAATTCAGAGCAACCAAGTTGCACTCAGTCAAAGTCTATTTCTGGTATTTGGGTTATTTACAGAGAGATTCAGTGCAATGCAGCAAATCTAGCCTAAATTCTTGGTCTATTAAGTTCCTTCACAATGTTGGCTCTGGGCTGTGGTAATCATTTTTAGAGGAATTGCTGCTGCCTAGCAGGTTATGCTGGTGTGGTCATGAGCTAACAGTTTTACAGAGGGATTGGCATGAGGTTTTCATACAGGTTAAGGGTGAAAGAGTTAGATGTAAGAGAGTAGATGACAATAACCTCTGTTACTTTGCACAACCTCATCTTGAAACAGATCTACATAGAAACACTGTAGAATTAAAATTTGACAGGTCATTAGAACGTGCTGTTTCTTATGGCAGTAGCAAACCCCAGGAACTCTGCACAGATCTCCTCAGTGCCAATATAGGGCGCAGAACTGACAACCTACCCTAGGTGATTGCTGTTGTAGGTCAGGATCATTTGAGATGGTTCTGTCTTGGCTAAGTGAAAATGTTAAACAAACTGGAATGTGCATAAGTATAGACATAATTGTGCACACACATAAATTAGTGTGTACTAAATGCATAGAAAAGGTCTGGAGAGAGAATTATTTCATAGTTATGTCGACATTGTTGCCAACATGGAATGAACACATGTGTGCACATGAACGCAGTGTGCACATGCAGCCCAGACAGCCAACCGAGTCCTAGGCTGCATCAAGAGAAGCGTGGCCAGCAGGGCAAGGGAGGGGATTCTGCCCCTTTACTCTGCTCTCGTCAGACCCCACCTGGAGTACTGTGTGCAGTTCTGGAACCCTCAGCACAGGAAGGACATGGAAGTGTTGGAGCGGGTCCAGAGGAGGGCCACAAAGATGATCAGAGGGCTGCAGCAGCTCTCCTATGAGGACAGGTTGAGGGAGTTGGGGCTCTGCAGCCTGGAGAAGAGAAGGCTTCGAGGGGACCTGATAGTAGCCTTCCAGTATCTGAAGGGGGCCTACAGGAAGGCTGGGGAAGGATTATTTACAAGGTCCTGCAATGACAGGACAAGGGGCAATGGGCTTAAACTGGCAGAGGGGAGATTTAGACTAGATGTTAGGAGGAAGTTCTTTACAGTAAGGGTGGTGAGGCACTGGAACAGGTTGCCCAGGGAGGTTGTGGATGCTCCCTCCCTGGATGTGTTCAAGGCCAGATTGGATGAGGCCTTGAGTAACCTGTACTAGTGGGAGGTGTCCCTGCCTATGGCAGGGGGTTGGAACTAGATGATCCTTGAGGTCCCTTCCAACCTTACCATTCTATGATTCTATGATTCTATAATTCAGCAATGCTCTCTGATCATTGTTATAATCAAATTGAGTGTAAATATTCTGGCAGAGACTCTGATCTCTGTCAACAATTATTAGTCAAAAATATATTTGCTCTTCGACTGAAAAACAATTTTCATGTGTGTCATTGACTTTAACTGCCTGAGGGCGTATTCTCAGTGCTAGGTGTGTTTGTACAATATGCCAGCTGCAGAATTCCCACTTCTTTTAATAAATAAATGTGAATTATTTATGACTTGCTCAAATCTTAGTACATATCCTCTCTTTTTGCTTGGTATGGAAATGCTCTGCTTGTTCTGTGTTCTCGTTTATTTTTTTGTTAGGAATAGCGGTGCCATGCGGTGGTAGATGTGGGAGGAGAGAGAGTGCCATATGAACTTCTGTGTCTGGAAAAGGATTTGTGATTTATTCTGATCATAGAATGGTTTAGGTTGGAAGGGACCTCAAAGCTCAACCAGTTCCAACCCCACACCATAGGCAGGGACACTTCCTACTAGAACAGGTCACTCAAGGCCGCATCCAGCCTGGCCTTGAATATCTCCAGGGAGGGAGCAACCACAACATTCCTGGGCAACCTGTGCCAGTGTTTCACCACTCTCACTGTAAAGAACTTCTTCCTAACATCCAGTTTCATTCTCCCCTTTGCCAGTTTAAATCTGTTACTCCTCATCCTGCCATTACAAGACCTTGTCAATAGTCTGTCTCTAGTCTTCCTGTAGATTCCCTTCAGTTACTGGAAGGCCACTCCAAGGTCTTCTTGAAGCCTTCTTTTCTCCAGACTGCAGAGCCCCAACTCTCGTAGCCTGTCCTCATAACATCTCTGTGGCCTCCTCTGGATCTGCTCCAACAGCTCCATGTCCTTTTTCGTGTTGGGGGCTCCAGAACTGCACAGTACTCCAGGTGGGGTCTCATTTATGTTTGGGTTCAGTTTGTCCCACATGCTCATGAGTCGTTTACTTGGAATGCAGACAGGTCAAGTAACAGAACAACTGTTCACTGACATTTGCACTGATGATAATTAAAATTATTAATGATTCCCTGCAGCCACAGAGTGACCCTAGACCTCAATCTCCCATTTTACCACACTACCTGATCCAGAGGTGCTTCTCTACACTCCACATTAAGAATTCCCTCAGTCTGCCCTTAACTCTTTTCAGTATTCAGGTGATTTAATTTAGCTGACCCATGACATATTTCCTCTTACATCCTCCTTCCCTGAGTCTCTCAGTTGCTTGGCAGAGCTCATCAAAGATATTTCAGTCCCTGTTATCTGTTATAGATGATTTATTGCAAATGGGAAAAAAAGTTCTCTGAAAATAAAAATAAAAACCAAACCCAAATATTTCAACAAATGTGCTCTCAAAGAACACACTGCAAAGCTGAATTCAGAACATCTAACTTTTTTGCAGGTTATTTCTAGTCCAGAAGGAAGGTTTACAGTTCTACAGTCGTTATTGCCAGAGGCTGTGGTGTCATTAGTAACATCTTTGTCTTTCTGAGAAGAGAGGAATAAATTCAGCTAATCAGATCAGCCATTAGTTGGGTAGAAGATCCATTCTAGAAGTAGGGCTTTTTCAGCTTTTTTCTCATAAGGAAAGATGAGGTTTGGGAGGTGGAAGCTATGAATACCTAAGAGGAGAGTCATGAAGTCACTGCATCACTGCTCCTGGAATGAACAAAGCAATTCCATCTAGCACAGGTAGCACAGGAACACTTCCAAACAGGCCTGGAAAACCTCCAGAGGAGACTCCACAAAATCTCTGGGCAGCCTGTGCCAGTGCTCTGGGACTCTTCCAGTCAAGAAGTTCTTCATATTGAGCTGGAACTTCCTGTGCTGTAGGTTCTATCCTTTGCCCTTGTCCTGTGCCAGGGCACAAGTGAGCAGAGGCTGTCTCTGTCCCTTCCTTCCTGACCTCCAGCCCTCAGTTCTTTATAGACATTGCTCAGATCCCCTCTCAGCCTTCTCCTCTGCAGACTAAACAGTGGTAGGGCTCTCAGCCTCTCCTCATCAGGCAGTGCTCCAGTCCCTTCAGCATACTTATAGCCCTGCGTTTGGACTCTCAGGTAGGTCCCTGTCCCTCTTGATGTTTGGGTGGTTCAGGTACATAGCTTGACTATCAGAATTTATCTGCTTCTTGGCTTAGTGACATTGAGTGACAACAACCTGCCAGAAATTCCCTGCAAACTAAAAGATTCTTTTAGCTCGGCTACAAAAGATGCTAGAGTTTGTAGGAATTCCTTAGGATGATCTTTGAGTTCATATGCAACACAGTTTCAGAGACTTGCCAGGGGGATAGTGTCTTGAGAAAACTTAAAGTTCTAGCACAACAACCAAAAGGGAATGTAAATGCCTTTTTCCTGTTCAGCAATAGAGTTTCTTAACAGATGTGGCAGAGCAGTACCAGGGCTGAAGCAGGAAAAGTGCAGCAGCTTTTACAGGCAGAGCATTTCTCTTTTGCCAGGTTTTATAAGGGGAACAAGTACTACCCTGTACATGTGGAATGAACTTTGTAAACAATATTACTGAATAGCTTGGTAGGATGTTTCCAAGAGAAAAATAACCCAAACCATTTCATTATCCATCGCTTAGCAACAGTCTTTGATTTCCATTGATAATTTGGAGCAACGTATGAAGAAATCACTGAGCTCTAGTAGCCCATTGGCTTTGTTAGTAACAAACATGTAGCAGATGCCATGTTGTTTGTTATTGGTGACACCTTCACAAGGCAGAGAATAGCAAACAGATTTTTTTTTTTTCTCTACTGGTGGGGTTCAAAATCGGTCTCTTGCAAGGTTTACGATAGCACAGTGTGTATTTAGCATGCAGGGGAAGAAAAAGGAATGTTCTTAATGTGCTGTCATCACTACCTCATTGGGAAATGCTGACAAGCGTGGGGTGGAGTCTGCAGTGGAAGTAGAAATGGAGGGGAGCCCGTGAGCCTGGCTTGTGTGAGGGAGGTAGCTGAATAGCTGTTGCGTAGCTGCAAGACAGCTGAAAGAAACAGGACTTGTGGGTTAAAGCTGTAACAGCTTGAGGCAGAAGAGAATGAACAGCTGTGAAGATAAGATGTCCAGGGGGACATAGAAATCCTTAATTATTTGTATGACAGCCTGCAGGCTTCATTAGCAGTTTTGCTTATTAGGGTATTTCTTGGAGGGAGGTTAAGATGTGTCATTGTTTAAAGCAACAGAGCACTGGATTCATCGTGTGGTTGGCAGTTCCCTCTGCAGATGCACGCTGCGGGTAGCTGCCCCACCTCTGCCAGCAGTCTGCTGCTTTTCCAGAACTGCTACTGTATTCTAGGTGAGACTTAAGCTCTGGAGTATCCTGGAAAGGGGGTGCAGGGAGAGTTCTCTTTGGATTCCTCTCCGTTTTGATTAAGCTTAGCCTATTATTTGGGCTCTGAAGCACAGACAGATTCTCTACAGCATGTGGTGTCACACAGCAGCAGCACTGCCAGCCTGAATTAAAAAATACCTGGTTTGAGATCAGAGAGACTTGAATGTGGATGTCCTAGCTGAGATGAAGGGAAGGAAATGGAACACACTGAAGCAAGTTCCTTTTCTGTGCAATTTATGATTTAACCTGCGTTACAAAAGGGCAAATGGGTTACTAAGAAAAGATTGAGCTTGTATTTAATAAAAATAGTGATTGATCTGGCTTGGATAAGATTACAAGCAAGACAGCTGGTTTACCACCTTTTAACTGGCATCAGAAAGAACCCATGCATCTGTGCAGCTGGTTTACAATGCTTAGGTATTCAAGGCTTTGTTGAGGTCAAGTGCAGTAGGATTACATTTAGATATAGCTTTTCTGTTGCATTTGCATATGAAGTAGCTGGCCCTGGAGGGCAGTTTCTGTCTGTATCAATTTAATTGTTATTCCTGGGAAAGAAGGTGAAAGCAGAACTGGGGAATGTCCCAGACCTCCCTCACTGCTGAAGTCGAGTCTCCTAGAGCTGCAGACAAACCACAAAGTAATCCTTTTTATAAACGGATCAAACCCCATCTCACAAGACTTTTATTGGAGAGGCTGTCTAGTGGTTATGGGTATTAATTGGCTGAGGCAGGGATTATAAAAACAGAATTATATTTATTTCCTGAAAACCTCGCCCCCAAACTATATGCAGAACTAGTTAAGGTTTATTTACAGGCTCTAATTCAGTTGGGAAAATCTTCAAAGGATGCTTCTGGGCAAATCTAGAGATTTAGGAAAGTAACAAAATGGAAAAGGCTAAGCTACAAACACAGCTTTACCCCGTGTCAATCAGGCTGAGCAGAAAGTCTAAGGGAACAGCAGCTTTTACTCACGGAGGTGAGGCAGGAAATAAGTGGTGATCCCTGCTGAATTTCACTCAGGAAGCAGCCTTGTGCAAGTTATATCCAATCGTGTGGATCCTTGTGGCAAAATTCTGATCAGCCTCCATGAGACAAAGATTTGTGGAGTGGCACTGCCCCTCAGCTGCACATGGGGGAATCCAGATTGCTGGCTCAGGGTAGCGAGCAGGAGGTTGGGCTGCAGAGTGCGGTCCAAGAGAAGCCAGAGGTCCAGATGCCACCAGCAGCTCTCTCCCAAATGGACTCAAGGACTTGCTAAGCTTGCAGACTTGCACAGAGTGGTGCAGAAGTGGGGGATGGTGCATAAATGGGAGCTGTGCAAGAGGTAGGAACTGTCCACAAGCAGGAACTTTCCAAACAGGAACACTGCAAAGCCAAAACTCTGTCTAGGAAAAGCTTAGAGTGAGGGGGAAAGCATAGGGTTCTCACCTTCACAAAGTGTCCACTTACTATATATACTGGGCACAAAGAACCCAGCCAACCACCATCCAGCTCCTGCGCAGGCTTCCACACGAGTCAGTACAGGCGTGGAAAAGGTGCTTTTGCTGTTCCCCCTTCAAGCCCACAGGGAGAGGGGAAAGCAGGTTTTTGTGCTGCCTTCTTTCCCCATTCAAACCACCTAGAGATAAAGGTTGGGGAAAGAAGGGGTTTGGAGTGCTCCACAACACTGTCCCAGAATATAATTTTTGGTTAGAAATCTTTTTCCAGCTCTTGTTTGAAACATAGAGATGTGGCATTTCATGAGCCACTGTGTCCTTTTAATTTAAAAGGTCTTCTTCCTCCCTAGTATTTACTGTGGTTTGTGTAGAGACAGCCAATTAGGTAGCCCCAGTATAATGTTATTACTGGCTAGTATGAGGTGAGAGGATTACAAACCAAGCTCACCCTAGCATTAGTGGCAATGTACTGCCTTACAGGAGAAAATAGTGGAGCCCTCTGCTTTGGAACTGCCTGCTAAAGAATGGGAAGTGGTAAAGCTTTCAGTGTTGATAAAGCCCACATTTGTTTCATTCCTCTAATCACAAGTGATGAGTCATTCTTCTGTCCAAACAAACCCAGTCCTGCGGCCTGTCCTTGGCTTCTAGGGGAGAAGAATCCCTGAAGGAATGCTGTCACCTCTGTACTGCTGCTTGTCTTGACCCATACCAGCACGGATTGCAAGATGATGTTTAGCCTGGATAGGAAGATTGTGTCCACTGCTGAAGAGAAGTCTCATTGCTGTGCTGGGCTGCGGCCTCTGCTTAGCACAGAGTTTGATTGCCTCTCTGAGAAGAGATGAGGGGAAGATCAAATTTAGTTAGTTGCAAGGTGCTTTGGAGTTTGATGATACAAAACTGGGGAAGGTGGCTGATACCTCTCAGGCTGTGCTGCCATCCAACCAGATCTGGACACGCTGAGAGCTGGGCGAAGGCAAACCTCATGAAGGTCAATAAGGACAAGTGCAGGGTCCTGCAGCTGGAGGGAATAACAGCAGGCATCAGTACAAGTTGGGGCTGCCTTGCTGGAAAGCAGCTCCATGGAGACAGACCATGGAGTGCTGGTGGTCAGCAAGTTCTGTATGGGCCAGAAATGTGCCCTTGGGGCCAAGAAAGCCAATGGCATCCTAGGGTGCAACGGAAAAACTCCAACCAGCAGAGCTAGGGTGGTTCTTCTCTACCTCTATTCTGCTGTGGTGAGACCACACCTGGAATACTGTGTCCAGTTTTGGGCCCCCCAGTTCAAGAGAGGCAGGGACCTGCTGGAGAGAGAGAGTCCAGCAGAGAGCAACAAGGAGGACTGGAGGATTCGAGCATTTCCCTTATGGAGAGAGACTGAGAGCCCTGGGGCTGCTTAGTCTGGAGAAAGGAAGGCTGAGAGGGGATCTGATCATGTATACAGATATCTGAGGGATGAGTCTCAAGTAGAAGAGCCCAAGCTCTTTTTGGTGGTGTGCAGTAACAAGACAAGGAGCAATGGATACAAACTGGAAGAGAGAAAGTTTCAGCTCAACATGAGGAGATACTTCTTTATGGAGCCCTGGAGCAGGGGAGTTGTTGTGTCTTTCTCTGGAGACTTTCAAAACCCACCTGGATGCATTCCTGTACAGACTACCCTGGTGGCAGGGAGGTTGGCCACAATGATCTCTGGAGGTCCCTTTCAACCTCTAAGGTTCTGTAATTCTGACAGCCAGTGCACCTACTTCTGCACTGAGCCCTGCCAGGTTTCCTTTTCCTTTTTGTCAACTTTTGCAGCTCCCTGAGTCACATCTGTCATCCCTAGCGGAGCAGAAAAAAAGCCTTAATGGTAGTGCTGGGTCTGTTTTTCTTTTCTTTTGATTAATTTAGGCATTTTGTTTAAGTGACAGCTTTCATCACTATCAGCATTCACTCTCTGACAAGGTAATTTATAGATGCATTGGAATTATATGATTAAGAGAAACACAGTAAATAACAAATGAGAGTGATTTATTTTGAAATGTAAATAGATCCTCCTCCAAAATACAATGTTGGTGCTGTTTTCATTTGCAGTATTATATTTTATTTCCTTGCTGAGCAATTTAATGCTCACTGTGTCTTCCTTCCAAGGAGAACCTGAGGGAGCTGGGGCTTGGAGAGGAGGAGCCTGAGAGGTGACCTCATTCATGGTTATCAATATGTAAAGGCTGAGTGCCCAGAGGATGGAGCCAGGCTCTGATGGGTGATGCCCAAGGACAGGACAAAGAGCAATGGTGGGAGTTGAGGCATAGGAAGTTCCATGTAAAAACATGAGGAAAAGCTTTTTCCCTGTGAAGGTGACAGAACACTGGAACAGGTTCCCATGGGGGGGGTTGTGGAGTCTCCTTCTGGAGATATTCAAGA
Organism: Eubucco bourcierii; assembly: GCA_013396675.1. Taxonomy (NCBI): domain Eukaryota; kingdom Metazoa; phylum Chordata; class Aves; order Piciformes; family Ramphastidae; genus Eubucco; species Eubucco bourcierii. Next base: position 99,856 of record VWZE01015220.1, read on the forward strand.
CCGACCTGGATGTGTCCCTGTGTGATCTGCTGTAGGTGATCATACTCTGGCAAGGCAGTTGGACTGGATGAGCTTTTGAGGTCCCTTCCACCTCCTGGCATTCTGTGATTCTGTGATTCAAGGATAACTGCTGCTATATGATGATGAATATGAAAGACAAGGTGTTTAATATGACTTGGATTTGGTCTGTATTTCTGCAAAATCCTCAGAAGAAGGAAAAGTTAGAGTTCAAAGAACTCTTTCAGTGTTTCCATCTTGCACCAAATCAGCTGATAATTAAATGTCGTGCCCTGGTTAATCAACAGCAATTAATCTCCAACTACCAACATAACTATCTCAAACTCAGGGCTTACAGCCTCTCACTGAGTCTCTTAACCCAGCTGTGCAGAGGCAGACAAGTACTGCTGGGTTAGGTATTTTCTGGATGTGTTTCACTTCTCTAAAGAGGAGTTCCAGCAAAGGCTTGAGAGAGGTGTGCTCACTTTGATTCCTGTGCTTTATTAATTTTCTGAGATGGAACAGTCTAGTATTTTGTTTCCACCTATTCAGAGCAGAACATTTTGATTTTATTGTTGTTTTTAATTTTGAAGTGTTTGTATTCAGCAGTTATATTGATGTTATACAATGTGTCTATTTAAAAAAAAAAAAACCATGAAACTGGAATGAAAGGTTTTAATGGCTGTGAAAAGAAAATGATTTGTTTCAGGTTTGTGTGGGAAGATTCGAGAGCTTAGAGGTTCCTTGCTTCTAATGAGGATGTGGTTGATTGTTACAAACTAGGCCGTCTCTGGTTGCTGTGCCTAACACCAGTGCTAGATGCAGTGTAGTCATGTACAGTCCTTTGGGATAGGCCAAAGGGTGACCAAGATGCTGAGGGAAGTTTCTGGGGTTCTGCCATGTTCCAGTCATTTACAAAAATCATATTTGGATGTTATGCCTCCTCTGAAGAGGCATAACATATGAAACACACAGGTCCCAAAGTGATACATTTTGATATCACAGAATCAGAGTGTTGTGGGTTGGAAGGAATCTCAAAAGCTCATCCAGTCCAGCTCCCCTGCCAGAACAGGATCACCTACATCAGATCACACAGGAGCACATCCAGATGGGTTTTGAATATCTCCAGAGAGAGAGACTCCACAACCCCTCTGGGCAGCCTTTTCCAGTGTTCTGTCACCTTCACAGTGGAAAGAACTCTTCCTCATGTTTCCATGGAACTTCCTATGCCTCAGTTTCCACCAGTGCCCCTTACCCTGTCTTTGGGCATCACCCAGCAAAGCCTGGCTCCATCCTCTGGACACTCACCCTTTACGTATTGATAGCTATGAATGAGGTCACCTCTCAGTTTTCTCCTCTCCAAGCCCCAGCTCACTCAGGCTCTCCTCCTAAGGAAGATGTTCCACTCCTTCCAGCATCTTTGTGGGTCTGTGGTGGACTCTCTCAGGCAACTCCCTGAGGTGTTTCTTGAACTGAGGGCCCAGAACTGGACACAATATTCCAGATGTGGCCTCACCAGGGCAGAGTAAAGGGGCAAGAGAACCTGTCAAGACCTACTAACCACTTGTATAACCATATGTCTTTTTTCGGCTAGGTGTTGAGGAGAAGGGAGCACAAACAAGTTCCTTCAGCAGTAGGTGGTGTAAGTGTACATAGTGGAGCATGATCACAGTCATCATATAGCAGTGCCTGTTGGAGCTTGATGCTCCTTAGCAGCTGCTGCTCCAGTTCTCAAACTACCAGTCCAGGACAAATAGTAAGATTGAGATACTCATTAAGTTCTCAAGACTAAAACCAAAACATGCTCACCTAGCTTATTACCATCTCTGGGGATTATTCTGAGTGCATCCTGTCTCTGTCTCATCCAAGTCTCTCAGATGTGATCTCTTTGCACTGTGTCATCCCTTTTGTTTTTCCAGAGGTGAGCAGTAGAGCAGCATGTAGGTTCTCACTTGGTAGCTGGTTATAAGAACAAATCTTGGGTCTTCTCATACCCTCCGGAGAGATTCTTGGAGGGGTTGCATTTCTGTTTTCATCTTTGTTTTCACCAGGTCATACTCATTGCTTTCATCTTGAAAAAATATAAAGGCTCTTTAGTTTTCCACAGGTTGGTTTGTTTCAGGCCTTAAAGTCTGAGATAAACAATCGGGGATCCTAACTGAATTTGATAAATGGGTGTGAATGTGAAGAGGTGCTTGAACAGAAATAAAATATTTAATGGAGGACTGCTACCAGTCAAAAAAAAAAAGGAGGGTTGGGGTTTTTTAAGGATATGGTAATGGAAGATTGAAATAGCATGAACAAACTGGCAAAGATGTCACCCCCAGATGGCTATACGTGTTTGTCTGGAGGCATCTACAAAGGTCACCCAAGCTGCCATGCCAGGGTTCTGCAATTTCAGTATGGATTCATGAATTAGTTTCCTTGTGAAATTTTTTGAGATTCCTGCTGCTGCTAAGTTCTCCTTAAAAGCATTTTTTTACCTCGGGTGTAGCTCTAGCTGATACAAGACAGTCTCTCAGACCCAGTAATGTTATGTTTTAGACCTTGTTGAAAATATCTTTAGACCTCTCCTGTCCACTTCTGTGAATATAGCCTAACCTAAGCACACAGCTGGGCAGCAGAATCCACCTTCTCCTTACAGAGGAAGTGCATGGTGCAGCCAGGCCTTGCTTAAATAGGTATGGGCAATGTCTGGTGATTGAGAAGTAGGAATAGAGGGAGGTTGTAGCTAGGTGGGGGTTGGTCTCTTCTCCCAGGCAACCAGCAACAAAACAAGGGGACACAGTCTCAAGTTGTGCCAGGGCAGGTACAGGCTGCATAGGAGGTACAGGAGGTACAGGTACAGGAGGAAGTTCTTCACGTAGAGAGTGATTTGCCATTGGAATGGGCTGCCCAGGGAGGTGGTGGAGTTGCCATCCCTGAGGTGTTCAACAAAAGCCTGGATGGGCCACTTAGTGTGATGGTCTAGTTGATTGGACAGGGCTGGGTGATAGGTTGGACTGGATGAGCTTAGAGGTCTCTTCCAACCTGGTTGATTCTATGAGTCTATGATTCTAAGTTATGGGATGGAAGGTTAATATTTACTGGAGATATATCTTTGATACACTGAAGCTGGAGAGGGACAAAACTTGGCCAAGTTAAAAAGTTCCCTGTTAGACAAGAGATGGGATTGGTGGACAGTCTAAAGCACAGCTTTTTAGAGTCAATAATACTGTTAAAGATGAAATACCATGAATGTTAGGAGTTGGCTTTCCCAGCCTTTAAATGCGAGGGATGGTGATGAGATTTGCCCCCTTTTTTGCATCTTGGTATTTTTATGCAGACCTCTTAATGATAATTCACAACCTCCTAGCTAGAGCTGCCTGCCAGCTGTGCTGCTTTCTGGTGAAGAGCTGTGCATGTAAGGAAGGGATGAGCACACCAGTCAGGAGGAGTCAGTGCTGCCTGCAGTGCTTGTGCAGCTTCTGGCTTACCAACTCAACCAGGCAGTGCTCCCTCCCTGCTACTCTGAGGCTGCACCTAGGCCAGGAGCTCTGGCCGCAGCTCAGCAAGGCTGCAGGTCTGCACAATGTCTTTTCCTCAAGCACACACTTCAATGAACTATGTGCTCCAAGAGATTCTGTGGGCCTAGTGCACTGACCCTTGGGTTAACCATGGTGGCCAGAATCTGAGTGACTGCTGCGGTTTTTCCTGGTGGACTGGCATTTCCTGCTCGGAGATGTTAATTCTTCTCAGTTAAGCACATGTTTATTCAAATTCCCGGGAAGCTGTGAGTTGAAGGATGCATTTTTGTCATGGATTCTGACTGCTTGTCTTCAGATTTTCACTTTTGTGCTGCTGCTGTTGCTGTAGGTGTTGGTTAGAGGCACTCAGACACTGGGACATCCGTGCTTGAGAGGAGAGTGTGGGTGTATTGACAGCAGCAGCAGGAGGTACTATACATGCTAAATCCCAAGAGACTGGAATTAAAACACAATTGCCACGAGAGCAAATGAGTTGAAATGGGTGTGCTTTCCAGAGGAGTGTGCTATTTACAGAACAGGCAGAAGGATTTCTTTAACTCTTCACTTTTCTGCTTTCCATGTGGGTTTTTTCCTTTTTGAAGAGAGAAATTAATAGTAGATAATAAAACTGTAAAATTACAGTTGCAAATAAGAAGTTCATAGTGGGCATAAACCACAATCAAGGTCATGGGCTTGAAAAAAATCTGTGTATTTGTGGAGTTCTGGATACACTGTTAGTTAATCATAGAATCATCAGGGCTGGTAAGGATCTCAAGGGTCATCCAGCTCCAAGCCCCCATGGGCAGGGATACCTCACACTAGATCACACTAGATCACATTGCTTAGAGCCACATCTAGCATGTCCCTGAAAATCTCTAGTTAATTCTTTTCCCTTCAATATGCAACCATCTCCCACACTTAGACAAGGCAGGATGTTAAACAAGGACATGTGTAAATCTAGACTTTTTGATCCAAATTAATTTTGTCTTTTGGCACCGGCCTTTTAAAGTCAAATTTGCAGGGAGTCACCCAAACCTGTGCCTGAAATGAGTGGATTAATGTGCTTGTGGAGCAGTACATGAACAACATCAAGGTGCTGTGGTGAGTGCAGAGAAAGGCAAGGAAGCTGTGAAGGGCTTGAAGAAGAAATCTTACGGAGAGCAACTGAGGGAACTGAGGCTGTTTGGTTTGAAAAAGAGGAGGCTGAGGGGGGACCACATCACTATCTACAACTACCTGAAAGGATGCTGTGAAGGGGTTGGTGCTGGTCTCTTCTCACTGGTACTTAGTGACAGAACAAGAGGGAACAGCCTCAAGCTGCAGCAGGGCAGGGTTAGGACATTAGGAAGAATATTTTCCCAGCAAGAGTGGTCAGGCATTGGAATGCGCTGCCCAGGGAGGTGCTGGAGCCACCTGGTGTTTAAAGGTGGTTTGGATGTGGTGCTTAGAGATATGGTTCGGGATGCACCTTGTAGAGTAGGATTCTGGGTTGGACTTGGTGATCCTGAGGGGATTTTCCAATGGAAAGGTTCCTAATTCTGTGATTATGATTTCTTCAAATGCCTTCAAGTGCGCATTTGCACATGAAGAGACTCTGACTGTCTCTTCAGGCAATCAGATAGGTGTGAATGAGTGACAGTGCACACATGATCTGAGAGTGTTTACACATTGTGGGAAAAGTAGATTTTTCTGGAGGTTTTTAGGAAATCTGATCTTGGATACTTCATTAAGACAGCATCATCTCTGCCTTGAGTTTACTTCTGTGTCTGTGAATGCTTTTGAAGAACTGATGGAGCGGACGTTTTTACTTCTGCTGAGGAGTTTCTGTTGAAAAACTTCTTCTCTGTCATTTTCTGTATTAAGTACCCTCGAGTATTGCAGTGTCTGCCACAGCAAGTGGGCTCTCGGAACCAATAAGTCTCAGAGCAGGAGTTTGCAGGTGAAAACAGAGCAGAGCAAAATTTGCCTTGACTGCTCAGGAACGAGATCAGTTCATCTGGTTTCACCCCCTCCATCACTAGTTAATGATTCCTTGTGCCTCGTTTTCCCCTCCATCACTAGTGGTTAACCCCGCGCGCCTCGTTTCCCCCTCCGTCGCTAGTGGTTAATCCCGCGCGCCTCGTCCCCTCCATCACTAGTTTTAAAAAATGCTGTCATTTAAGACAGAACCTGGATTCTTCTGCTTTCCAGCTGTAGCTCTGCTTGCAGGCTTCTAGGGCAGGTTGCAATTGAAATGTTAATAGGGAAACTGAGGGGATCCAATTTCTGTTGTGAGTTTGCCACTGCTGCCGCCTTCTGACACAGTTTTTGTAGAAATCCTGTTTTTTAGTTTTGAGAACTGACTTGGGCCCAGTATGTACCAGCAGCAATTGTCAGGAGTTTTCAGTTCCTTGTGATTAATACTTAGTACCTGTCCTGCTTACCCTTTGTACTGTATTTTGAAGAGGAACAGCATTCAGTAGTGTTTGTGCATGGAATGAAAAGGGTTAAAAGTGATATGCATTATACACACTCAAAAGCAGACCTCCTGCCTCTGTAGATGGAGAGACCTGTTTGTTTCTGATACAACAGCGAGCTCTGAAACTGAGATCAGACAGCCAAGCTCTTGCTTCAAGTAGAACGCGTTGTTCAGACACAATTAGACCCTAATTAAGAATTTTATTGCTGGGGCTGAGGATACAGAGAAGTACAGTTTCTTTTCAGGGTGCCAACAAATGTCATTCTCTATTGCACCTTAACAAAATTACTTTAGTCAGACTCCCTTGATGTTTTCATTGGTTTTTACTGCATTTCACTTTCAGGCATCTGCTTTTCAAAGTGCTTTGCTAGTCTGAAGCATGGAGGGAGCCTCTCTGCAAACTTCAGGCTTGATCACCTACAGCTTCATTAGTGCCTAATGAGATTTGTAAGAGCTTAGGGACCTTGTAATCAGGTCAGGATACTTCTTTTTCTATTTTCTACCTGAGGTGATAGGTAGGCTTGAACAAGCTTTCTCTGCTGTGCCCTTAATTAGTCAGATTTCCTCTTGTGGCTAGAAGTGGTCTAACCACTGAAGCCTCAGGACCTGTGGCTGAGTTGTATAAAATAACTGGGGGTTGCAACCAGTTTCCTGTACGAGGAGCTTCTTGTCTCCTCCCCTCACATAGTAGCTGCTACTCCCATGAGAGAAAGTGCTGGGCCTGCCTTTGCCTACAGCCATCCTCTGGCTTTCTGTATTGGTGCAAACAGAGGTTAAACTGTAATTTGGGTAGCCAGCTGCGTTCAGTCAGGAATTATTCTGCATAAGTGGCTGTGAGATTTTATAGAGTCTACAGCTTGAGTGGAAAACCTGTGGGGTTTTTATTTTTGTCTTTTAATCCTTCTAGGTAAGTTTGGCTCTGTGTGTTGGCACTCAAACGCAGCACACAGCAGTTTATTGCCCAACGGGAAACGAGCAGATGCCACTTAGATTGATACATATATCCAGGGAGAGCTCTGACATGGTTTTTACTACCAAAATAATGTTCCAAACTGGTGTAAATTGGGCTGGTGTGATAAACATTGCCCAAGAGAAGCTGTAGAGGAATTCAGTCTTAGAATGGGGAAATTCCCTTTCATTTTAACTCTCCTTGAGATGAAAGACCAACCTACAGTCACATGTCTAATGTCATAGATTCGGTTTTTTTCTCCTTGTCCCAGCTGTTTCAGATGAGAAATATTTTGAGCTAGCAGATGTAAGTGCAGCTGGGACACACAGGTCTTTAACAATCATCTCTGGAGGTGTGTGCTATTTTAACCCAAATAACACAAGTTCAGATGTGAGCAGCGGTAGGTCAAGGATTTCAGTGGTAAAACTATATCTTCATCACTTCTGTCTTGAACAAATATGTTGCCTGTTTCATACTGGTTTATACAAGGACAGCAGATTTACAGAAAGCAAGTGAGCCACCTCTTGCCACAAGCACGTGTCTTCAATTATGTGCAGTTAAAATCTAGACTCCATGCCCACGTGGATTTTTAAACTGGTACAGGCACATGTAATGATTTTCAAAGATCTCCCACAGAGGGCTTGATGTTTGTTTGGGTTCTGTTTATATTCCTAGTCATAGTTGACTGAAGATATATCAGTGTCTTCTGGGGAACCTCATCCTTCACGCACAGGTGTATTTGTGCATGTGTAGCAACATATTTTTGTCTTGCTTTATAACTCTTAGGCCATGAGGATGATCAGAGGGCTGGATAACCTCTTCTATGAGAACAGGCTGACAGAGTTGGGGTTCTTCAGTCTGGAGAAGAGAAGGCTCTAAAGAGACCTTATTGTGGCCTTCCAGTATCTGAAGGGGGCTACAAGAAAACTGGGGAGGGACATCTTAGGGTGTCAGGTAGTGATCAGAATGAGGCGAATGGATCCAAACTAGAAAAGGGGAAATTTAGATTGAATGTTAAGAAGAAGTTTCTCGCCATGAGAGTGGTGAGACACTAGCACAGGATGCTCGGGGATGTGGTGGAAACCTCATCCCTGGAAGTTTTTAAGGCTAGGCTGGATGTGGCTCTGGGCAACCTGTTCTAGCATGAGGTGTCTCTACCCATGGCAGGAGGGTTGGAACTGAATGATTCTTGATGTCCTTTCCAACCTTGACAACTCTGGTTCTGTGATTTGTGTTACTGCATGCTCATACCCAGCCTTGGTCTAAAAGCATTAAAAATTATCATCTACTGTAATTCTCCAAACCTTGAATATAAACATTGAACAATTATTATGATGGATACTTTTAAGCTGACTTTAAAATTGTGAATTTCTTTCCTTAACAGTGCAAAAAACCCACTTAACTTTCCCAGTCCCAAGGAAATACAGAATCAGTTACCAAAGCAGGGGCTGTAACTTCAGCTCCAACATTCTGCATACAGTTAGTCTCAGTAAGAGATTTTGCTTTGCAGATGGAAGTGATTAACAGTAAAATGTACTGTAGTAAGGAAGTGTGCTGAGGTTACCCAAGTTCAAAAGCACACAGTACAAGCACCGTCATTTGCCTGACCATACAACTGACCCAATTAAAAATGCTCACTGTGCTACATCCTGAGCACTGCCTGATGAGGAGAGGCTGAGAGCCCTGGAACTGCTTAGTCTGGAGAAGAGAAGGCTGAGAGGGGATCTGAGCAATGTCTATGAATAGCTGAGGGTCAGGAAGAAAGGGACAGCCTCTGCTCACTTGTGCCCTGGCATAGGACAAGGGGCAAAGGATGGAAACTACAGCACAGGCAGTTCCAACTCACCATGGAGGAACTTCTTGACTGTAAGGGTCCCAGAGCCCTGCCACAGGCTGCCCAGAGAGGTCTCTGGAGCCTTTCCAGCCCTGTCTGGATGCGTTTCTGTGTGACCTACACTAGATTCTCTGGTCCTGCGCTGGCAGAGGGTTGGACTGGGATATCTCGAGAGATCACTTTTAACCCCTAACACCCTGTGATCACATGAGCAACCATCCTCTCACTTCTCTCTACTTCTTTTCTTCATCCACTTCCATTGTTTTTCTACTCCACTTTTGGTGTACCAGTTCTTCCCAATTAATGTTTGTGTGTTCCACCTGCCCTTCTGTTTCTAGGGGAAGTACCAGAGTCCTGCTTTGAGGCTCTCTGAGAAGGGACGTGCAGAAAAGACAAATGCCTGTTGTGATTCACCCCAAAGTACAACCTGTGCCAGCTACGGGAGCAGTGCTGCTGTACAGAGCTGGGCACGCACTGGGATGATGCAGTGACAGGCATGAAGGTTGCCCTTTGGATTTCCTCCAGGAAGGTTCAGATAGCAAATAGGGCAGGGTCAGGCCTTCATCCTGTGAGGCTAGGCAGACCTTCCACTGAGCCACAGCCTAATGTGTTTATGCTGTCTTCTCTTTCCTGACTTCTCCTCATTGCTCTTATGTGTTACTCCTGTTATAAGCAGTATGAACCTGTATTCAAAATGTGGTGGTTGCTCTAGATTCAAGCTGATGTTTTTGTGATACACCCAAGCTCACATGGTAGCTGGCTGATCCGAGTATGTCTGTGCTCTTGTTTTCAGTGACTGGTCTTTCTGACCCACCCTTGGATGGGTTGTTCACATGCATATAGTAGTGGCTACCAATTTCCATACAGTTCAGACTTTTTTAGCTCACAAGACTGAGAATGAGGTTTGACTCAGCCACTGTTTGGCTCTAACCTATGGTCTTTGAGATTTAAAGTGTAACTCATCTGCCTAGGTTTGGGCACATTGTGCTATTTCACCTAGCTGGACTATGCTGTCGGCCTCTAGCAGAGCTTGGCTTTTTTCCATCAGGTTCTGTGTGAGATCTGCCAGCCCAGTGGGGGTGCTTCAGAAAAGTCCAATTTTATCAAAATGTCTCTGCTCAGAAAACTGAAACTCATCCTTAAAACATGTGGTTTTCTTCAGCAGTTTTTAGTACCTCCATATTGCCTGATGCTTTGAATGCTGTTTATTTGCCCTCTTGCCCTCCTCTTAGTACCTCTTCCTTTCATACTTCGCCCTCTCTTCCTAGTTTCCCCCTCATTCTCCTCTTTTTCTTGGTTTCTCTAACCGCTCCCTATCAATGTCATTTTGGTTTTCTTGCCCTTCTCCAGCTTTGTTAATGTGGTTGTCCTCCCTTTTCCACCCATGTTGTCATCTTTCCATCAGAAAGGCATTTTTCTGTGCTGAAAGTGGCATGTGAGTCGTATAGTGAACTCATACATGTGTGTGACTAGAGACAACTGGGAAGCTAACACCTCCCAAGGAGCTAAACTACAAAAAGAAGAACCCTTCAGCTTTAACCAATGACTTTGGGCTTCTTGCATGCCTACTAGCTAAGCTGCAATTAGGATAATTTGTTAATGAAATCATCTTCCAATAATAACTGCATTGAATCAACTCTATGCCTCTTCCTTCCATCTGCCTTTTGTTTAGGCTACAACTCAAATACTGTAGTGCTGGGGCCCTTCTCAGTACCTAGCCAAGCATATAGAGTCTGGTACATGGTGGAGGCTGTGCGAGGTGGCTGTGTCAAGTGTGCCATCGCCTCAGCCTTACTATGAGAGAGGTCAGAGCAGCCTGGTTCTCAAGCAGGTAGGAACCCTATGCTTCTTATGAGGCACTCCCAGCAGCTGCACCTTTCTTGCTTGCTTCCCTCTCCAGCCCTCTCGATTCAAGGAACCACAACAGCAAAGCAGTTTCAAATCCACATTGCCAAGGAATGGGTTAAAATGATGTTGAACTGCAAGAGTGAGTCTGTGTGTGTAATCCCTCCACAGCCACCCACTGCCTGAGCCCCAAAGGGAAAGTCTTAGATCTCCTTATATGGGGATCTTCTTTTCAGCAGAAAGTGGTCAGACACAGAAGAGTGCCTGTGTTCAGTTTGCCTTTGTGCGCGCTGCTGTCACCTGCAGCACTAACGCTCTGCAGAGCTCAGTGCAGACATTACCCCCCCTGCCCCCCCTCCTTGCTTCCCCCTTGCCTTGGAGAAAGAGATCAGGGGAACTCAAATACTGCTGGGTTTAGTTGCACAGCACAAAGAAACCTGGTGGATATGAGCTGAGCTTTGGCAGATTTTTTTTTTTTCAAGACCAGTCGATTACTTCCCTGTTTAAATGTGATGCTATCATAGATTAGCTGCTCCGGCAGTACTGCCCACAATTTGCCTTATGTTCTCCCCTTGTTTTCTCCTTTTTCTGTTATTCCTTTCCAGCAATGGGCATACACTTGAGTAAGAACAACCACACATAGATTCAGTCCAGTAAAACTGGCCTGCTCATTAGCTCAAGGATATCTGTGCGTGGAGGGGGCTTAGGGCAATTGCTGAAATATCCTTATTTGGAGATCTTGGTAAGTGTAGTTTTGTGGTGATTAAAGTTTTGGCCAAGGCTTGGCCTTGAACCTTTTTCAGCTTTTTCATTAAAGGCTGTTGTGTTTCATTGGTACAACTATCAAATCAAAAGTGATACTCTGCATTTTGACCCTCCTGCCTGCCTTGCCCTGTGCGGAGCTGCACTGCTGTGGAGAAGGAAAAGTGAGCTAGGATGTGGAGGTGCCTGGGGAGTGCAATTAGAGCTGTGAGCCACAGACCTGCCCAGTCACCTGCTGGTGTCCTTCCACAGAGTGCCAAAGACAGTGGCTTCTGTCTTCCCTGCCTGTCAGTTGGAGCCTCCAGCTTCTTGTTTAATTTCAGTATTGCACCCAGAGGGAAAGAGGAGCTGAGGTCCACACACAGACTCATCTCAGAGCCATGGCTACTCTCAGTTCTCCCTCCCGTGGCCCTGGGGTGCATCGTGGCAGGCACCCACAAGCTGAGTTGGAATTTGGCTATCCCAGTCAGGTCTGCACTGGAGGGAGGTTCCTTTGGCTTCTCATTTCCATCATGCTCCTCTGGCTGTGCATTTTCAGTATGTTCACCTTGGAGTAGCTGCATGGAAGAGCAGCAGTGGTGTAGCCTGTCCTACAGGTTCAGTGAGGGTGCTGCCTAGCCCTGCGGCATGGTAAAGAATATATATATGAATGCACAGGCTGTGGAGGGGACGCTGAGGATGAGCACAAGATAGGGAACTGGAAAGGAGCTGGCCAGCTGTGTACCACACCTGTTGCCAGCCCTGGACTCTGCTGTATTAGCTGACTCCAATCTGTCTGTTTTATGCAATCAGTATAAACAATGCTGCTCCTTCCACATTCCTTCCTTTGCGCTTCCCTGTAAAAAGTGCTAAAGTGAAGAAAACAGGTTTTGCAGAAACTAACCTTAAATCCAAGACTGGTTTCCCTGGGAGACTTCACTTCTCAGAGCAAAGAGCAGGCTGTGAGGATGGGCTCTGGGGAAGCTTTGGCATGGTTCAGCCAACAACTGGTGCAGCAGCACTTGCCCCTGTAATCTTAGTCTTGTGCCTGGACAGGGTACCAGGGAGTCTTGTGTGCCTGTGAGATGGCAGCACGCTTCTGTCTGTCAGCTGTGAAGCAGAGGCACTGCTCCCACACTGGTGTCTTGATTGGAGAAGCCACTGCAGAAGGCCTCACCTTGCATATGCTACTCTGAGTCAGACAGCAGCTGTGCCAGAGCGCCACCAGCAGTGTGAGTACAGCATCGCTCCACTCTTAGAGATGCAGCCACTGCCTTGGATTTCAAAGGTGTGATTGCAACTGGATCCTGTCTACCCTGCCCCCCACCTTTCCTGAATTAATTTTCCACAGCCTTAAGCTGCTATAGCTTCAACAGTGTCCAGCTTCAGCAGTGATACTTGTACAGCATCATGTGTACCCTGAAGAGTTAAACACCAAGTGAGAGCTGCAGGCATCCTCAAAGTGATCCAGTGAGCTCTAGCAGCTGCCTTTCATTTCCGTCAGCGAGCAGTGACTTCAGCTGATGTTTTCTGTCCCCATTGGTGATGCAAATGCTTCATCCCTTTAGAAGGACTTGAATTAATTTCTGAGGGATTTGACTCTCTCTTCATCAGCCTGTCTGTGACCCCTGACAGTACTAATACTGCAAAACCAGGCTTGATTAATCATTAGACTTTTAAAGGAGATTTGCAAATCTAGCTGCCTGGATTATCTGCAGCTGTTCACTAGCAGGAGAAGCTTTAGCAAAATGGGACATGACTGACGTTCAGCTGCACGTGCAAGCAGGGTATCTCTTCTCTACGAGAGCAAGGGTTGGGAAGTGCTTTTTATCTACACTGAGTGTTTTCAGTGGTACAAAGCAGAAGTGACCTTGTTTTAAGGTCAGAAAGGTTTCTTTTTAATTCTCCATCAGATGTAGAAATCACTCGTGTTTTCAATACCTGAATAAGGTAATGCTTTGTGTGTGACAGGTTGGTCATGCATAGTAGGCACAATTCCCTTACTTTGGATCCTTCAGGTTCTAAAGCTCCTGCTCACTGCAGAGCTGCTGTCATTGCTTTCAATAGAGATGTTTTTATTTCAGTTGCTACATTGCACTGGTACAGCTAAACATGTCCAGTGCACCATTACTTTGGGCTGGAAGGGGCCCTCAAAGGTCATCTTGTTCAACTGCCCTGCAGTCAGCAGGGACACCTCCAACTAGATCAGGCTGCCCAGGGCCACACTGAGTCTGAGGTCTTCAGGGGTGGGGCCTCACCCACATCCCTGGGCAGCCAGCATGTGACTGTTTCGGAGCTGAACATGGCTTTTATTTTCTGTGGTAAGTAACATGCTTCTCAGTACCCCTTCCAGCCTAGATTTGACTGAAGTACACTTCTTTTAGAGGGAATGATCTTTTAGTTGTGATGTGAGCAGATATGTGTCCCATTGATTTAAGAAGGGAATTTTGAGTTGTTCAGCTCCTTGAGATACTTCTGGGATCAGTTATTGGCTTTGCCGTTGTCAGTGCCTTTCTCAGAGCCCAGAGGAAGTCATTTCAGTTGTAACTGCTTGAGGTTGTCTTTTCTCTGATTCCTTGTGCTTCATATCCTTCAGATATGAAACAGAGATATCTACTGAGTTCTCCTTCATTGTCTCTTTGCCAAGGTCTACATATTTGGCACATTCTTAGTCTTCCTTTTTAAATTGGCTACACTAAGTTTAGATGCAGTGATGTCAAACGGTATCCAGCAAGCAATGGATAATATCTTTATAATTTGTAGGAGCTCTTTAGCAAGAGAAGACAGATTAACTTTCACCATTTTCATGAGCTAGAAAATCTCATTCTAATATTTTCTTTTAAAATGGATATTGAGAGAAGTCATAGGAAGGAAAAAACTTACTAAATCATGCGATTTTTCTGGCTCTCAGTATGGAATATTTTTCCCTACAGAGCACTTACAATTATTTGTCAAAAAATCCTCCTGACTGCCCAGAGCAATGCATCTTCTGAAGTTTATGTTGGAAGACTGCTTGATATCATACTAGAACTACTTGTAAAGACAAATTGATGTTTCAATGCAAGTTTATCTTTTCTTAATTTAATGTCATTACTCATAGGTTTGCTACTTCTTGCACAACCCCAAATTCCTCTCCTTTCTTGGTGTTCATAGCCTTCAAGTATTTGTCATTTCTTGTTATATTCTTTTCCTCCATTGTCTCCAAGCCAAGGTCTGCGTATTTCATTTTCTTAGCATCTCCTTTTAAATCAAGCCCTGCGTGTTCTTGTTTCTCCTCTGCTGCTGCTTTAGCTAGATTGTTGTTTTAGTTAATAAGATGTCTCAAAGTGAATTAAACATCCCTGAGTGTTCTGGAAATAGAGACAGAGTCTCCCTATTCTCTGATGAACTGGCCCCAGATGCAAAATCGTTTTAACACACTGGGTTTTAAGAAGATCATAGCATGCCTGAACCAATGTGGGAATCCCCAGGTATCCTATGGGTTACAGGATTACTCACATACATAAACTATCTTGTGCTATAAGAGACTTGAGGTATTTTTCCCCTCTCTCTGGGAAAGCCAGCACTCACAGCTTGCAGCAGCTGCTGCTGTCCCTGTGCAGATAAACTCTGCATGTAGAGCATCTCTGATGTGTTGAAGTTAGTGTGAAGGCTCCTGTGGACTTCCTCCCATGGTGTGTGAGTGCTGCCTGCACACAGCTGCCTCTAGAGATGTTTCATCACAGTTGCATTGTGGGCCACCAAAATCCTTCAGTCTTACATTATCCTCAGCTGTGCTGGGCTTCCTTTTGGACATCTTCACCCCTGAAGCCACTTGTCAAGGTTATTACTGGGCAGTGACATTCTTGTGAGCTGTGAGGAAGAGAACCTGACACTGACTTCTTTGCACTGTTGCCGAGCCCACAGCACCAGATGTGAACCTTGCAGCTAGCCTGCAAGAGTAGCTAATGCTTCTGTATACAACTCCTTCCAGTCTCATTTTTTCCAGTTGTGACTTTAGCCTTTAAAGTTCCCTTATTTTTCTTTTTCAAAGTTGACTAACATTTTAAACCATTTCTGTGCCTTATAGCCATGTTAATCTGTATTAATAGACGCTTTAGTTTTGTGGAACAATGCTGAAGCTGCTAGGCAAATAGTTGACTGACGCATTTCCCTGTAATCACAAGAACATTCAGGTTGGAAAAAACCCTCAGGATTGCCAAGTCCAACCCAGAACCATGCTCTACAAGGTGCACACTAAACCATATCCCCAAGTACCACATCCAAACCACCTTCAAACACACACCCATGGTTGGTGACTCCAGTACGTCCCTGGGCAGCACATTCCAATGCCTGACCACTTTTGCTGGGGAAAATATTTTCTGAATGTCCAGTCTAACCCTACCCTGCTGCAGCTTGAGGCTGTTCCCTCTTGTTCTGTCACTAATTACCTGTGAAAAGAGATCAGCTCCAGCCTCTCCACAGCCTCCTTTCAGGTAACTGTAGACAGTGATGAGGTCTGCCCTCAGCATCATCTTTTTCACACTAACCTGCTTCCTCAGTCTCTCCTCATAAGATTTATTCTCCGGGCCCTTCCCCAGCTTCATTGTCCTCCTCTGGACCTGCTCCAGCACCTCCACATCTCTCTTGTATTGCAGTGCCCAAAACTGAACACAACACTTGAGCTGTGGCCTCACCAAAGCTGAGTCCAAGGGCACAATCACCTCCCTGCTCCTGCTGGACACAACATTTTTAATCCAAACCAGGATGCCATTGGCAACCTGAGCACACTGCTGGCTCATATTCAGCTCCTGTCTATTGCAAACCCCAGATCCCTTTCTGCCAGCAGCTCTCCAGCCTCATTGCCCCAAGCCTGTAGTGTTGCTTGGGGTGGTTGTAACCCAAGGGCAGGACCTGGCATTTGGCCTTGTTGAAGGTCATCCCATTAGCCCATGGATCCAATCTATCTGAGCCCCTCTGTGGATCCTCCCTACCCCCATGCAGATCCACACTCCCACCAAACTTGGTGCCATCTGTAATCCTGTAAGCGAAGTGTGCAAACTCTATGTAGTGCCAAAACCTGAATTTTGTTTATTGCCTTTCAGTCTGGTTTTGCTTTAGATGATTTTGTTCTCATTGAGATGGAAGTGAATTAATTCTGTAACTTTTTTTTTTTTCTGAGATGCTCTGTGGGTTGCTTGTAATTCAGCTCCATGGCATATACTGTATTCCCTACAGCCACTAATACTAGTGTGAGAGATGCTCATTTTTTTCTGATAGTCTTTAGCAATTAGTGCAGCTGAAAAAGTTGTCTGTTTTTCTGTAGATCAGAGTTGACTGTGGACTGCAAGCTCTAGTTTTAAGTTTCACGTGGTCTGCGAAGAATTGCCTGGGCACAAAGTGCAGTCTCTTCCCCTACACACTAAATTTAGTGACAGGGAATGATTATATTAAACACATCTCTTACTAGTATTCATGTCTATAAGCTGTTGTGTTTGTTACAGGACTGTGGTCTCCATATGAAGGGGTGACTGTATGCCTGTCAGCAAGAGGATGTAATTTCTTACTTGGTTTGCAGTAACTTGCTGGCCTCCCTGCAGAACAGAACATGTGCTCCAGTAAGAAAGCTCAGCATCTCTTTGGCCTTTGAAGATGTGCACAGGGAGCTACAAAGGACTTTGCCACAACTTTCATACCTACTGCTTTAGCAGAGAGTCCTCTTATGCATTAGAAGACTGGCAGCTTCTGTGTGTTGCCAGGCTTGCATACTCTTCTTGAGGGACTGTAAAGGAAGCTGTAGTACAGACCGTGGTACTGGCCTCCTGAGAGCTGATCTGGAGACACCTCCCTCCATGAGTTCTCCTTGCTGTTTGCCTCCTTTTGCTCCCTGGTGAGATGCAGTCCTTTTTCTTGCAGTTGTTTCCTCCTTTATTTCAGGTTTTGGTATGTTCCAGTTTGCTGCAGTGTAGAACTAAGCAGCGTGATTGTTAGCGCAGCTGCACAGCTCATGCTTTGTAGGTGTGTAAGTGCATGCAACACCCAAGAGGTTTCCTGCACTCATGTTTTTTCATGTTCTGCTGAGCTACCTGCTCTGCTTGCCCATTGTTTTGCAGTTCTGCAACTGCATTTCCTTCTTGCCATGGACTCTGTTCCTCTTCCTTCACCCTCGATTCACATGTGTGTAGTTTTGCACACCCTGGGTTCTCTGGAAGGCCAGCTTGTTTCTTCAGTCTCTCTGAGAAGACTGCAACCATGCCTACCTTCTGTGCACAGGCCCACAGCTCATTGCTCCCCTTCTCATACCCTCACTTTGCAGCATGAAGAGGATCTTTCATCTTTCCAAATACCTATTTGCCTCCTACCATCTTCCTTTTGATCCTTTTTTTTTAATCAGAGAAACAGGAGAGCAGAATCAGTGTTATGATCCCCAGATGGGAGACAGCTAAAGAGAAGGCAATATGGACTTTGGTTTTCTGCTTTTCTGATCTGGAGAGAACTACTGAGGCACTGAGCTGGAGGTTTTCTTCGCTACTCATGTTTTGGCTAAAAGTCACTGTCAATTTCCCCCTTCCTCCCCCCCAAACCAATAAATTTCTTTCAAAAAGATATCCTGCAACTATGGAATCACATTGCTCACTCAGCTAAAAGTTCCCTTACTAAAAGCAGGACATCTCAAATATGAGAACTCTGGTTTTCTAAGTCTTGGACAAACTGGCTGCCCATGGCCTGCACAGACACACTCTTTGCTGGGTCAGAAACTGCCTGGATTGTTGGGCCCAAAAAGTGATGGTGAATGGACTGAAATCCAGTGGGTGGCCACACACTGGCAGTGTTCCCCAGGGCTCAGTGGCCAGGGGCCAGTTCTGTTTGCAATCTTTGTCCATGACCTTGACAAGGGGATCAACCCTTGGGAGGTTTGCAGACATTATTGAGCTGTATGGGAATGGTGACCTGGAGGTCAGGAAGGCTCTACAGAGGACTCTGGACAGTCTGGATTGATAGACTGAGGTCAACTGTATGACATTTGGCAAGGCTAAGTGCTGGGTTCTACTCCTTGGTCACAAAACCCCTCATGCAGTGCTACAGGCTTGGGGAAGAATGGCTTGAAAGTTGCCTGATAGAAATTGATCTAGAGGTACTGGTTGACATCCAACTGGATATGAGCCAGCAGTGTGCTCAGGTGGCCAATAAGGCCAACAGCATCCTGACCTGTATCTGAAATAGTGCAGTCAGGAGGACCACACTATGATCTTAGCCCTATGCTTGGCACTAGTGAGGCTGAAGCTTGAGTAGCTTGTTCAGTTCTGGGCCACTCTCTACAGGAAGGCCACTGAGGTGCTGGAGCATGTCCAAAGGGCAACAAGGTTGGTGAGGAGCCTTGAACACAAGTCCTTTGAGGAGCAGCAAGGGAACTGGAGTTGTTCAGCCTGGAGAAGAGGAGGCTGAGAGGAGACTTCATTGCTCTTTACAACTACCTGAAAGGAGGTCGTAGTGAGGTGTGAGCCTCACAGGTAACAAGTGATAGCATGAGAGGAAATGGCCTCAGGTTGCACAAGGGGAGGTTTAGGTCGGAGATGAGGAAAATATTCTTCATCAGAAAGGTCCTTGGGCACTGGAAGAGGCTGCCAAGGGAAGTGTCAGAGTCACCATAACTGGACCTTAGACCACATCCCTGAGCTCATCATCCAAACAACTGTGTACAGATGATGTTAGGTTACAGTCAGGCTGGAAGATCTTAAGGTTTCTTATAATCAGTCAATTCTATGATTCTACTTTTTTTTTTTTTCCGGAAATCAGTACTAGAAGCTCAAGCATTGGAAATTTTGTTTTCTCCTATCTCTCTGCTGTTAACATTAGCTCTTTAAATCCCTGTTTAGGGTAAATATTGGTAAATTATTGGCCTAGGCAAACAGTTGTAAAATAGATAAGCAAAAATATCTTGTATCATGGTGATGCATTCTGAGACATGGAGAAAGCTATTTCTTATCATATCTCTGTTTTCCAGTAATGCACAAATTCTTTTCCAAGTGAAAGCAGATAAGATAGCCACATAAAGAATATCTTTCTGGGGCTCTGACCCCATTAGCTGTCCTCAGCTGGGAACCAGAGTGCCTTTGTCTTATTTTTTGCCAGCCTGTGTTTTTCTAAGTAAATTTTTCACCTGCTAGTATCTCTAATTTTATATTATTGCTCCTGTTACTGCAATCCTAAGAGATTTATCTAGCACACATTAGTGTTCTTGCCTGTTGAACTTTTGACCCCTGCTCAGTTCCCACAGATGGAAAAAACCATAACTCCCTGGGCTGTGTTTGGCTAAGCAACTACCCTCTTTGCTCTGTGACAGACAGATGTTGTCCTCACCTGCTGGTTCTGCACTGGCAAACTTGCCTCTCTAATTTTTTGTTGTTGTTGTTTGTTTGTTTATACACACTTTCCCACTTTTCCCAATTTCCTCTGCTTCATGCACATCTTTTGCTGAGCTGTGACTTGAAAGGAGTCAATAGAGTGGGGAGATAGGTATCATATACCTCTTACAACTGACTGTGCAAGAGAGGTGTGGAGGTGCTGGAGTGGGTCCAGAGGAGTGCAACAAAGCTGGGGAAGGGCCTGGAGAATAAATCTTATGAGGATTGACAGAGGAAGCTGGGGATGATTAGTGTAAAAAGAGGAGGCTGAGGGCAGACTTCATGTAGCTGTCTACAGTTACCTGAAGGGAGGTTGTGGTGAAGCTGCTGCTGGTCTCTTCTCACAGGTAGATGGAGACAGAAAAAGTGGGAATGACCTCAAGCTGTGGCTGGGTAGGTTTAGATTGGAGATGAGGATAAAATTTTTCAGAGAGAGAGGTCAGTCAGGGACTGGAATGAGCTGCCCAGGGAGGTGCTTGAGTCACCCACCCTGGATGTGTTTAAAGGTGGTTTGGATGCAGCACTTAGGGATATGGTTTAGGATGAACCTTGTAGAGTAGGGTTCTGGGTTGGACTTGGTGATTCTGAGGGGATTTTCCAACCTGAATGTTTCTGTGATTGTGTGAAGCTGCACAGAAGGATATTGTAATGACAGAGGTGTGATGATATGGGAAGGGCAGAAAGGCACATCTAGGAGGCAAGAAGGAGCACAGAATAAAGCAGATCAATATGATGATCTCAAGACTGTATCAGAATTATAGAATGATCTGGGCTGAAAGGGATCCAAAGGCCATTCCAGTCCAACCCCCTCTGCACTTAGCAGGGACATCCTCAACTAGATCAGGTTGCCCACAGCCCTGTCCAGTCTTACCCTGAATATCTTGGGCCCAAATCACCTCCCTTGACAACCTGTTCCAATGTTCCGCTACTCTCATGTTCCAGAACTTGTTCCTCACATCCAATCTAAATCTACTCCTCTCTAGTCTGAAGCCGTTGACCCTTGTGCTGCCAGTGCAGGCCTTTGACAATGGTCTCTATCTACCCTTCTTGTAGGCTCCCTTCAGGTGCTGTAGTTAAAAACCATCTTGATTTTGTGTGCTACCTCATAACACACTTGTGCACCAGTACTGGATGGTTTGCCATCATGCCAGCCAGGATTTTGGGAGACAGGGATAATTGATACTTTCCAGAGTAACTTTGCTAACTTTGCTCAAGTGACTGTGTAGTCCCTACTATCTATAGGTTGATCTGAAATCTTCCAAACCTGGGCATGGTTGAGTTGTCTCAGATCAGTTGTGAAGGAGAAGTTTGCACACTGGCTTTGGACCAGGCAAGCAGGAGTTAACTTGGCTCATGGAATGCCCTAGATCTGTTTGAACAGTGCTGAGCAAATCCCCTCTGTTACAAGATTGACTGCATTCACCCAGACACCTTGGGAGAGCAAAGAGAATGTGGTGCCAGCATGTTCTGCCTGTGCAGCTGTTTGAGTCTGGTACCTCTTGTTAAGAGGCCTGGCTTGGAGCTTTCCCAGGATGAAATTGCTGGCACTCGCATTAGCAGTGAGCCAGAGAAGAGACCAGGTTGTGTCTGCTTTGTGCTGCTCTCTTCAGATCACCTGAGCTCCTTCCCTCCAGGCAGCACCTTTCTGATCTAAAGTTAGAGGTGCATTTTGCTGTCTTTGCACTTGGTTATTTTGTCTTTCCTTCTGCTGACATGGGTGAAGGTCACAGATGAACAGGCAGTCTTCCACGTGGATCTCCTTATGTCATCAGGAACTGATACACCAAGTTATTAGAAATAATCTTCCTGCCTGTCAGCTGCCTATTTAGGAAATGGGGGGTGTGCATGTTGGTAACTGTAGAGAGAACAGGCATATTCCTGTAGTTAGCCCACCCTAGGGGGTGACCTTATCAGCTCTGAAAACTCCAGAGAGTCACTCTGGAGGCTGCAGTTTCCCCAACACAATTTTTGCTAATGAGTGGCACCAAACTGCCCACCAAATTTGGTGAAAGAATTCAGGTGGATGCCTACTTGCACACACAGCGAGAGACAGCCAGCCTCCCCAACAGTCTTTAGCTGTAAGTCAGCATCACAGTATCACCAAGGTTGGAAGAGACCTCAAGGATCATCAAGTCCAACTCATTACCACAGACCTCAAGACTAGACCATGGCACCAAGTGCCATGTCCAAACCTGCCTTGAACACCTCCAGGGACACTGACTCCACCACCTCCCTGGGCAGCCCATTCCAGCAGGCAATGACTCTCTCAGGCAACAACTTTCTCCTCACCTCCAGCCTAAACTTCCCCTGGCACAACTTGAGACTGTGTCCTCTTGTTCTGGTGCTGTTTGCCTGAGAGAAGAAAGCAACCTCCTCCTGGCTACAACCACCCTTCAGGTAGTTGTAGACAACAAGAAGGTCTCCCCTGAGCCTCCTCTTCTCCAGGCTAACCAATCCCAGCTCCCTCAGTGTCTCCTCATAGGGCTGTGCTCGAGGCCTCTCCCCAGCCTCGTTGCCCTTCTCTGGACATGCTCAAGTACCTCAATGTCCTTCTTAAATGGAGGGGCCCAGAACTGGACACAGGACTCGAGGTGTGACCTAACCAGTGCAGAGTACAAGGGGAGAATGACCTCCCTCCTCCTGCTGCACCTCACCTGTGGGACTACTTCTTTCAAACTTGAAAATCATGAGCAGTGTTTCAGCTGAAAACAAAGTATATGAACTTCAACCTCAAGGCAAAACTGATTGTCAGAGTTGTGTACAAACTGCCTCAGCTTGTGCTGGGGAAATGGCACTGCTTTGACATGTACACAAGATTGGATGTCACTGCTGGTACTCCTCCCTTAGAGTGGAAATGACCCACACCGATCTGCTCGGGTTCATTTTTACCCCAGTCTGGAAGCCATAAGGACTTATATCCAGCATCTTACTTCCTTTGTCTGTGTCCAGAGCAGTCCAGCTTGGAGAGGCTAAAAAGACAAATGAAATAACAGAACCCTGCTTCTTTTAATTCTCCTTCTGATCCAGCAGTGGCAGTCCCCAAATCACTGTGGTTAGATGTATGACTTTCTCCATCTCTGTAATCTTCAGGCCTCAAATGATGCCTATCTACAAGAAGGGCAGAAAGATCTGGGAAACTCCAGACCTGTCAGTCTGACCTCAATACCAAGGAAGGTCATGGAGCAGGGCATCTTAAATGCTATCCTACATCATATAGACTACAACCAGGGGATCAGGTCCTGCCTGATTAACCTGATCTCTTCTATGGCAAGATCACCTGGATCAGGGAAAGGCTGTCCATGTTGTATTCCTAGACTTTGGAAAAGCCTCTGATACTGTTCCCCAGACAATTCTTGTAGACAAATTGGCTGCTCGTGGCTTTGCTGAGCACTATCTGCTGGATAAAGCACTGCTGGACAGGAGGGCCCAGAGAGTGGTGGTCAATGCACTTAAATCCAGTTGGTGGTCGTCCTCCGGGATCTGCGCTGGGATCACTTCTTTTTAACATCTTTATTGATGACCTTGGTTCAGGCACAGAGAGTGTCTGCAGATGACACCAAGTTAGGTGGCAGTGTTGATTTGAATGAGGGTAGAAAGGCTCTTCAGAGGGACTTGGATAGGCTTAGATCAATGAGCCAACATTAATGGGATGACCTTCAACAAGGCCAAATGCCAGGTCCTGCCCTTGGGTCACAACAACCCCTAGCGATGCTGCAGGCTTGGGGCAGTGTGACTGGAGAGCTACTGGCAGAAAGGGACCTGAGGGTTGTAATAGACAGGAGGTGAATATGAGCCAGCAGTGTGCTCAGGTGGCCAAAAAGACCAATGGCATCTTGGCTTGGGTTAAAAATGCTGTGTCCAGCAGGAGCAGGGAGGTGATTGTGCCCTTGGACTCGGCTTTGGTGAGGCAACAGCTTGAGTGCTGGGTTCAGTTTTGGGCACTGCAATACAAGAGAGATGTGGAGGTGCTGGAGTGGGTCCAGAGGAGAGCAATGAAGCTGGGGAGGGGCTTGGAGAATAAATCTTATGAGGAGACACTGAGGGAGCTGGGGATGGTTAGTGTGAAAAAGAGGAGGCTGAGGTCAGACCTCATCACTATCTACAACTACTTGAAGGGATGTCGTGGAGAGGCTGCTGCTGGTCTCTTCTCACAGGTAATTAGAGACAGAACAAGGGGCAATGGCCTCAAGCTGAGACTGGGGAGATGTAGACTGCACATTAGGGAAAAGCTTTTCATGGGGAGAGTGCTCAGGCACTGGAATGAGCTGCTCTGGGAGGTGGTGTAGTCACCCATCCTGGGTGTATTTAAAGGTGGTTTGGATGTGGTGCTTGTGGATATTGTTTAAAGTGAATCTTGTAGAGTAGGGTTCTAGGTTGGACTTGGTGATCCTTAGAGGCTTTTCCAACCTGGTTATTGCTGTGATGCTGTGAACTAGATTTAATACAAAGTTATGATGCTGAACTGCAGGGGAAAGCCTTATTTTGCTTTTCTTCAAGCTGTTAGGTGCATGTACCTAAGACTGATGAAAATGTTTTAAATTTTCTGTTGCCCACCTTGGAGAATGCCATTTGTCTCCTCCAGACCCAGACTCCTGCAGTCTGAAGAGGAGGATCCAGCTTCAGAATGAACAGGTTGATGCACTTTTATCTATAAACTACTGTTTTCATCTGTACATAAGAAAAATCTTAGTACATTTTTGCAGCTTTATGTGAAACTTCATGTATTTTCCCTTTAGGAATAACCTGAAATACCAAATTATGGTTGAGAACGGGCTAGATGACCAGGCCCAGAGAGTGATGGTGAATGAAACCACATGCAGTTGGGGCCAGTCACTAGTCATATGCCCCAGGGATCAGTGCTGGGCCCAGCCCAGTTTAATATCTTCATTGATGATCTGGGTGAGGGGCTTTAGTCCTCCATCAGTGAGTTTGCAGATGACACCAAGTTGGGAGCAACTGTGGATCTGTTGGGGGGCAGAAGGGCTCTGTAGAGGGACCTTGACAGGCTGGATGGGTGGGCAGAGTGTAATGGGATGAGATTTAACAAGGTTAAGTGCAGGGTATTGCACTTTGGCCACAACAACCCCAGGCAGTGCTGTAGGCTGGGGGCACAGTGGGTGGAGAGCAGCCAGGCAAAGAGGGACCTGGGGGTACTGGTGGATGGTAAGTTCAACATGAGCCAACAGTGTTCCCAGGTGGCCAAGGCAACCAATGAAATCCTGGCCTGGATCAGGAACAGTGTGGCCAGCAGGACCAGGACAGTCCTTCTGCCCCTGTACTCAGCACTGGTCAGGCTACACCTTGAGCACTGTGTCCAGTTCTGGGTCCCTCAATTTAAGAAAGATGTTGAGGTGCTGGAAGGTGTCCAGAGAAGGGCACCAAGGCTGGTGAGGGGCCTGGAGCACAACCCTGGGAGGAGAGGCTGAGGGTGTGCAGCCTGGAAAAGAGGAGGCTCAGGGCAGACCTCATTGCTTTCTACAGCTGCCTGAAGGGAGGTTATAGCCAGGTGGGGTTGGGCTCCGCTGCCAGGCACCCAGGGATAGAACAAGAGGACACAGCCTTAAGTTGTGCCAGGGCAGGTTCAGGCTGGATGTTAGGAAGAAGTTCTTGACAGCAAGAGTGATTGGCATTGGAATGGGCTGCCCTGGGAAATGGTGGAGTCCCCATCCCTGGAGGTGTTTAGGAGGAGGCTGGATGAGGCACTTAGTGCCATGATTTAGTTAATTAGAAAGGTTAGGTCTTAGGTTGGACTTGGTCTCAGAGGTCCTTTCCAACCTGGTTAGTTTTGTGATTGTGATTTGCATCCAAAGAAAACTACAGAGAAATACTTCCTAGCATAACCATTAGTCCAGACTGCACAACAAACCCTGATCCAAAGGGCTCATTCTTTTGGGAATGAGAGAGAAAGTGCACTGGGCAGAATCCCAGTCCTCAGGGCATTGCTCAATGCACATCTGTCCTCGTGTTCACTCCAGCTACAAACAAACAGTGAGGTCTGAGTGTGCTTAGCACTGTTTTGTCTAAATGTATTTTCTGGCTGCACCAAACCCTATGCCTGGAGGCATGTGTTCCTTTCCTGGGAAGGAAATGCAGGCTCAGGGCCTGAGAGCACTGCTAGCATGCTCTGATGTGGATAACTGGAGAGTAGACTTCGCTACAGCCCAGTCACCAAGCCTTACATGCTGCATCCAAGATGCTCTTGATTGCAGCCCTGTGGTTGGAGGATGTTTAGCTTCCTCCAGCTGCAGCAGCAGAATTATTTGTTTGAGTCTTGCTCATCCTATTGCAAATTTCATCCTTGTGCCAGCTGATGAGGTTGAGTCGGGATGAACCCCTGTAGCCCTGCTGCTTGGTCAGAACTGTGGTTGTCTGTTGAAATGACCTCTCTCCTCACAGCTAGAGGTGAGCTGTATCTCTGAGCATCCTGGACTCAGCTGCTGTTTGCTGTAACCTGTCAGCTGGCTTGGGCTGGCCATATAGCTGCTGGTGCTCTGTGGGTTGCCAGCTTGGACTCTAGTTCTGGGACGTCAGTGCATGCAGTAGAACAACTACTGCTACTTGCAGGGAAGAGTGCTGTGTTAGGAAAGGAAATGCAGCTTGTGGTTAGGCATCTCGGGGGTACATCTGTAATGCTACTGTGGCAGGTGATTTTGTAATTTGAATCAAGGTGACTTTATCTGAATAAAATAATTCACATTTCAATCTCATTTCTGTCTTGTATACGCTTCTCACTGTCATCTAAAAAAATCTTTGCTTCTGTTTTGGTTGACTTCTTTTTGCTACTAAGCACTGAATTTGGGAAAAAAAAAAAAAAAAGGTAGATGTCTCAGTGCAGAAAAACTGGCCACTTCTCCAAGGTGTTTGGTTATTCCTCCCCCAAAAGACTAAGAAGAGAACTTACTGTGTTTGGAAGCTGATTTGGAGGAAGGAAGTGGAGTAAAAGCCAGCAGTATTTGACAAATAAAGTGATGACTCGGGCATCAGGACACAGTCTAACCATGAGGCTGTCTGGCTTATAGAAGAAGCTTGGAAGAGGAGTATTAGAAGCTCCATAGCTCCATCTGTATAATGTAAGCATAATAAAAGCAGGCTGGATGTTGCAGGGGACAATATGCTGTAGAACTCAGCCCTATTTCTTCATCTGCAACTGTTTTTTTGTTTTGTTTTGTTTTTTGCTTTCCTTTCCATGCTTTAGTAGCTTTGCTTCTGCCAAGATAAGAAGTGTGTGTGCCTGTGTGTGGTATTGACAAGCAAATGAGAAAAGTAGGGGTCCTTCAAGGCAAGGGAGACAAAAATCAGTACCTCTTTTGTCTATTCATCTCTGAAGGCACTCCACTTCTCTTTGCTCCCTCACTCTCTGTCAACAATAGGAACAGAAAAGTAAATTTTATACATATAGCATTAGTGATAGAACAAGAGGGAACAACCTCAAGCTGCTACAGGCTAGGTTTGAAGTGGACATTAGGAAGAAATTTTTCCCAGCAAGAGTGGTTAGGCATTGGAATGAGCTGCCCAGGGAGGTGGTGGAGTCATCAACCCTGGTTATATTTAAAGGTCATTTGGATGTAGTGCCTGGGGATGTGTTTTAGGATGCACCTTGTAGAGTAGGGATAACAGTTGGACTTGGTGATTCTGAGAGGCTTTTCCAACCTGAGTTTCTGTGCTTTGTGGGCCCTTCATGCTCAGCAGCACGTTGTATCGAGACTTTGAGGCTGCAATATGTTGGGGAAATTTCTCTGTCCTTGGCAACCAGTTTTAATATCTGTAAGAAACTGAACTTGAGAGAGACTTATGAATGGTGGTGATGGCTGCAATAGGCAGACTGAACATGACAGACATTGTGACTACATTGATTAAAGAGAAATAAGAGAAATAAGAGAATTCCTTATGAAGGTGAAGCTTTTAAAAGCTTACATTGTGAAACATGAGAGTCTTCCTGACTCAACCACATATCTATGTCACTGAGAGAAGTTCCAAGAATTTCCCTCCAAAATTATTTTTTCAAACAGGAGTTTTACTGACTGCAATGAATTTTTACTTATGCTGTTTGTCAAGTTTGAAACTGGGCAACAAAGTCTCAAAGTATGAATCAAAGGCAAAAAAAGACTGTAAAATGCAGCAGCACAGGTTGGGAGGTGATGTGCTGGAGAGCAGCCCTGTGGAGAGGGACATGGGAGTGCTGGTGGATAACACCCATGGGACAGCAATGTGCCCTGGTGGCCAAGAAGGCCAAAGGGATCCTGGGGTGTATTGAGTGTCCAGCAGATCAAGGGAGGTTCTTCTCCCCTTCTACTCTGCCCAGGTGAGAACTCATCTTAAGTACTGCCTTCAGTTCTGGGCTCCCCAGTTGAAGAGGGACAGGAATCTGGTGGAGAAAGTCCAGCAGAGGGCTATGAGGATGATTAGGGGACTGGATCACTGCCTGATGAGAACCTGAGGGACCTGGGACTGTTTAGTCTGGAGAAGAGAGGACTGAGAGCTTTTGACACCATCTGCCACAGCAAGCTCCTGGCAAAGCTGGCAGCTTGTGGCTTGGACAGGTTCATTCTGACATGGGTCAAGAACTGGCTGGAGGGCCGGGCCCAGAGAGTGGTGGTGAATGGTGCCATATCCAGTTGGCAGCCAGGCACTAGTAGTGTGGCCTAGGGATCAGTGCTGGACCTGATCCTGTTCAATATCTTTGTTGATCTGCACCAGAAGAGGACTGAGTCCTCCATCAGCGAGTTTGCAGATGACACCAAGTTAGGAGCAGGTGTTGATCTGTTGGAGGGTGGGAGGGCCCTTCAGTGGGACCTGGACAGGCTGGATGAGTGGGCAGAGGCCAGTGGGATGAAATTTAGCAAGGCTGAAAGTGTGACTACACTTTGGCCACAACAACCAGCAGACAGGCAGAAAGGGACCTGGGGTTACTGCTGGGTACCAGCTGAACATGAACCATCAGTGTGCCCAGGTGGGCAGGAGAGCCAATAGGGAAGAGCTACCCGAAGGGAGGTTGTAGCTAGGTAGGCTTGGTCTCTCCTCCCAGGCAACCAGTGACAGAACAAGGGGACACAGTCTCAAGCTGTGCCAGGGAGGTCTAGGCTGGATGTTAGGAAGAAGTTCTTCACAGAGACAGTGATTGGCATTGGAATGGGCTGCCCAGGGAGGTGGTGAAGTCACCGTCCCTAGAGGTGTTCAGGAAAAGCCTGGATGAACCACTTAGTGTCATGGCCTAGTTGATTAGATAGAGGTGGGTGGTAGGTTGGATTTGATATTGAAGGTCTCTTCTAACCTGGTTGATTTTGTGATTCTATGATTTAATATATGTCTATAACTATCTGAGGGCTGGGGATCGGTGCAGGCGGGACAGGCTCTGCTGTCTTGCTTCCTGTGATAAGACAAGGAGCAATGGATGGAAGCTGCAGCACAGGAGGTTCCAGCTCAACACAAGGGGGAACTTCTTCACTGTAAAGGTCACAGAGAACTGGCACAGGCTGCCCAGAGAGGTTGTGGAGTCTCCTTCTCTGGAGCCTTTCAAGGCTTGTCTGGATGTGTTCTTGTGTGACCTGAGCTAGATTGTCTGGTCCTGCTCTGGCAAGGAAGTTGGACAATGTTGGATGATGTCTTTGGGTCCCTTCCAACCCCTGACATCCTGTGAGCCTGTAAACAGTACTGCTGTTCTTGAGGGGTCTTTTAAAGGTAAACTCAGGATTTGTGTATTTATTTGCTGTTGGTTATAGTATTTACTAGTTTGAAGGAGGTAACAGAGTTCCTAGGAAAAATAGACTTGAAAAGAACAATGAATAATGTAGCAGAATAGAGCATGGAGGGGCTGATTTATAATCTTCCCTAAAATTTGCTTGCAAAGGAGTAGAATAGGAGATGCCTTACAGGGTGGGGTTGGTCATTATTAAAATGATTTTTTTCTGCTTACTATCCATTAATGAACCTGAGGCAGTGCTACTGGGAACTGTAGGAACTATGCTGATTTGTTCACCATTGGGAATAGAAGTCAGCCTTCGAGAAGGAACTGAACTGCAGATGTCTTACAGGCATCTCTTCTGGGCAGTCTCACCCAAAGCATGCTGGCAGGAACATGTCATTTCTGTCGCCCTGAGTCAATGCCCTAAATGTTTTTCTCCTTATTTTGCATTATCAAAGGCTTAATACTTCTGTCACTGTTTTCCAAGTGCTATGGGAGAGGCTTGACCTGTGACAGCAGTCTCCCTCTGCTAACCCTGTAACTGGAGGTCTTAAAATCATAGTCAGTTAAACTCGAGCATGTGGTTAGTGTTTATTTCTCAATTGGAGAGTGTGAGAAATGGAGTAAAAGCCTGAGGAGGACAAAGCCTGCACATGAGATTTTCTGCATCATTCATCTCATTCGATGCTGGCCCCCACTGGAAAGGAAGGATTAGTGCCACAAATAGGACCCAGTCCTGGGGAATGGAACCCTCAGCACAGGAAGGACATGGAAGTCTTGGAGCAGGTCCAGAGGAGGCCACAAAGATGCTTAGAGGGCTGCAGCAGCTCTGCCATGAGGACAGACTGAGAGAGTTGGGGCTCTGCAGCCTGGAGAAGAGAAGGCTTCCAGGAGGCCTTACAGTAGCCTTCCAGTATCTGAAGGGGGCCTACAGGAAGGCTGGGAAGGGACTACTGACAAGGTC
Organism: Eubucco bourcierii; assembly: GCA_013396675.1. Lineage (NCBI taxonomy): Eukaryota > Metazoa > Chordata > Aves > Piciformes > Ramphastidae > Eubucco > Eubucco bourcierii. The sequence goes on from VWZE01015220.1 coordinate 130,216, forward strand.
TTGCAATGACAGGACAAGGGGCAATGGGTTTGAACTGGCAGAGGGGAGATTTAGACTGGATGTTAGGAGGAAGTTCTTTACAGTGAGGGTGGTGAGGCACTGGCACAGGTTGCCCAGGGAGATTGTGGCTGCTCCCTCCCTGGAGGTGTTCAAGACCAGGTTGGACAAGGCCTTGAGTGAGCTGTACTAGTGGGAGGTGTCCCTGCCTATGGCAGGGGGTTGGAACTGGATGAGCTTTGAGGTCCCTTCCAACCTCACTATTCTATGAATGAATAGCAATACTCAGAGGTATGTCGTGAGCAGGCTCCTGTGGTTCTCTGCACTTCTGATTGTCTGTGCATTTTAAAACTCATTTGAGTGGGGTTGCTGAATGGTCTCTGGCCATTGATGGACAGAGCAGAACTGCAGCAGCTGTGCTACTGTCCTCCCCTCTCAGCAAAGGTGAGAGCTGAGTGTCGGTGTCTCTGCCTCTGTTGCTCTTGTCCTGCTCTTTCAGGCTTGCTGTAGTTTTTTAGCAGTAAGTCCTTTTTGTTAGTGTCAAGAGAACCAAGCAGAGCCTTCCTGTGTGTAGAGCTGCTCTTGGGCTCACAAGGTGGATGTTGACTTTCAAATACAGCTGCTGCATACAGGTCACAAAGACCCGTTTAGATGCTTCATTTTACCTGTGTCCTTTGCAGGTGGGAGGAAGGAGTTGAAAGCTGTTTGTGCTGGCTTTGGCAGCAGACAGGGGAGTGGAGCATTCAGCAGAGCTTTCCAAGTGCAGGGAACCTCTCTATCTGACACTAGTGTCCCTTTCTCCATTGCTCTTCCTACATCCTGACAAGCATATCAGGATCAGTCATATGAGTGATAATCACAGAATATCAGAGGCTGGAAGGGACCTCCAAAGCTTATCCAGTCCAACTCCCCTGCCAGAGCAGGATCACCTACAGCAGATCACACAGGAACACATTCAGGCAAGTTTTGAATGTTTCCAGAGAAGGAGACTCCACAGCTCCCCTGGGCAGCCTGTTCCAGTCTTCCATCACCCTCACAGGGGAAAAAAATCTTCCTTGTGTTTCCATGAAACTTCCTCTGCCTCAGCTTCCACTCATTGCCTCTTGTCCTGTCATTGGGCATAGAATCATAGAATGGTAAGGTTGGAAGGGACCTCAAGGATCATCTCGTTCCAACCCCCTGCCATAGGCAGGGACACCTCCCACTAGTACAGGTTACTCAAGGCCTCATCCAACCTGGCCTTGAACACCTCCAGGGAGGGAGCAGCCACAACCTCCCTGGGCAACCTGTGCCAGTGCCTCACCACCCTCACTGGAAAGAACTTCCTCCTAACATCCAGTCTAAATCTCCCCTCTGCCAGTTTAAACCCATTGCCCCTTGTCCTGTCATTGCAGGACCTTGTAAATAATCCTTCCCCAGCCTTCCTGTAGGCCCCTTTCAGATACTGGAAGGCTACTATCAGGTCCCCTCGAAGCCTTCTCTTCTCCAGGCTGCAGAGCCCCAACTCTCTCAGCCTGTCCTCATAGCAGAGCTGCTCCAGCCCTCTGATCATCTTTGTGGCCCTCCTCNAGCCTGTATTTGTGCTTGGGATTGTGCCTACCCAGGTGCAGGACCTTACACTTGGCCTTATTGAATTTCATGAGGTTGGCCTGGGCCCACCTCTCCAGCCTGTCCAGGTCCCTCTGGATGGCATCACTGAACAGAACCTGGCTCCATCCTCTGGGGTGTCCACTTCATAAAGTTGTAAAACATTGACAAGGTCACCTCTCAGTCTCCTCCAAACCCCAGCTCCCTCAGGCTCTCATAACAGAGATGTTCCATTCCCTTCAGAATCTTCGTGGCTCTGTGCTGGACTCTCTCAAGCAGTTCTATGTCCCTCTTGAACTGGGGACCCCAAAACTGGACACAGTACTCCAAATGTGGCCTCACCGGGGCAGAGTAGAGGGGCAGGAGAGCCTCTCTCGATCTACTAGCCACAGCCCTTCTAATACACCCCAGAATGGTATTAGCTCTCCTGGCCACAAAAGCACATACAGAACTACAAAATAATCCCCCAGAAGCCTAAAGCATACAGTCACAGAAAATTACTTCCCCTTGCAGTTTCCAAGATATAAGCAAATAATTATGTTTTTAAGTGAGGGAACGGTTACAGGAGAAAGAATGGGTGCACAGGGCCGCAATAATGATTAAGGAAGTCAAACATCTTCCTTATGAGGGAGCTGGGGCTGTTTAGCTTGGAGAGAAGGAGATTAAGGGGTGACCTCATTCATGTTTATAAATAGGTAAGGGGTGAGTGCTAGGAGGATGGAGCCAACCTCTTGTTGGTGTTGCCCAGTGACAGGACAAGTGGCAGTGGGTGGGAGTTGAGGCATAGGAAGCTTCATCCGAACCTGAGGAAGAATTTTTTCCCTTTGAGGGTGACAGAACAATGGGACAGGCTGCCCAGGGGTATTGCAGAGTCTCCCTCTCTGGCAATATTCAAGAACCATCTGGATGTGTTCCTGTGTGATCCGCTCTAGGTGATCCTGCTCTGGCAGGGGGCTGGACCAGGAGAGCTTTTGAGGTCCCTTCCAGCCCCGACAGTCTATGATTCTATGAATTAACAGTAACAGCAGCAGTAATTCACTTGGCAATATCTGCGGCTTGAAACTGAGCAGTATGTTTGTTTTGCTGAGACAACTCCACATGCCAGAAGCCATTCACTTGTTCCTCAGGACTTTTGCAGTGTGTGTTGCAGGTGGAGCTGGCAGAGCAGGGGTCTGGCTGGGGGTTGTGGAGGGTTGTGCCCTGCAGTGGCCTCAGCTCAGTGCACTCAGTCTGAGTAAATCACATAGATGGGAGTTTTGATTGTTGAAGTCCCAGTTTAAAGCAACAGATTCCATGTTTGTGTGGAGCTTTCAAAGGGGCCTGAAAAACTGCAGAACAGCCAGTCACAAACCCAGCCTTGCAGTCTGTTTTCTGCTGTAGACATAGCAGTTCCCTAATTCAGTATCTCTGTGGCCTTAGTGACCAAGTAGAATATCAGCATGCCCCAGTGAGCCTTTGCTCATCCATAGCCTAGGACAGAAGTTAGCCTCAGCTTTTCTTTCCCTCCTTTTAATGCAATTTGAGAAATTCTTGAGGCTATGAAAGATCTCAATTTCTTGACTTGAAGTGCCCCCCAGATTGGAACTATGATTTGATAGCTCTTCTGCTAGCAGTTCTGAATTTTTAATGATACCACTTCCAATAGCCAGACAAACCAGCAAACTTCTCTGTAATTTCATATAGACAAGTTTGATCTTTTGGGTGCTCCTGCTATGCCTAAAGAACAAGTGTCTTCTTGTAAGGAGCTCCACTGAAAGGAGCTTGTGGAGAGGTTGGTGCTGGTCTCATCTCACAAGTACTTAGCAATAGAACAAGAGGGAACAGCAAGGCTAGACTGGACATTAGGAAGATTTTTTTTCTCAGTAAGAGGTGGTCAGGCATTGGAATGTGTTGCTGGAAGAGGTGGTGGAGTCACCAACCATGGATGTGTTTAAAGGTCATTTAGATGTGGTGCTTAGGGTGAACTTTGTTCTCATTTGGACTTGGTGATCCTGAGGGTCTTTTCCAACATGAATGTTTCTGTGATTCTGTGGACTTGATTTCCATTTCCAAAGACATAGCAGAGGTGACATTTTTAATTTAAGCATCATCTTTGTGTTTCCACAACCTTTACCACTCCTGTACCTAAACATTGCCATTCAGCTTTAAGAGAGTGGCATTTCCCTCCTCTTTCACTGCAGTCACCGTGCTGATGGGATTGCAGTGCCTTCCCTCCATCACCTCCCCTGTGTAGCAAATATTCTATACAGGTGTTTTGGTTGTTTTGTGCTTCCTTTTTTTTAGTTCAAATAACTGAAGAGGAGGCTGAGGGAAGAACTCATTGCTCTCTAACTGCCTGAAGGGAGGCTGGAGCAAGGAGAGGGTAGCCTCTGCCTCTTGGTGGCAAGGGACAGGAGCAGAGGAAATGGGTCCAAGCTGCAGCAGTGGAGGTTCAGACTGGAAGCAAGGAGATACTTTTTCACAGAAGGTTCTTAGACCTTGGAATGGTCTACCCAGGGCAGTGCTGGAGTCCCCATCCCTGGATGTGTTTAAGCAGCCTGTGGAGCTGGCACTTAGGGACATGGTTTAGTGTTGGCTTTGCAGTGCTGGGTGGAAGGTTGGATTGTATGAGTTTGGAGGTCTTTTCCAACCTGATGTGTTCTGTGATAACAGTTGAAAAGCAACAAGACTCAAACAGCTGTTTGTTAGCAAGGGAAAGAAAGCACAACTTGGAAATATTGTTCAAGAGGATAAAAAATGCAGGTGTCTGTTGGGTTATGGAGACAAATGTCCTTTAGTAATTGTATGAGTCAGTTTAATTCTTTTCCAGTCTTGTCAACCAGTCTGCTTTACTCTTTTTCCCTTAGCAGACTGGTGGGAGAACACAGATCTATCAGTTGCCTTTCCTCTCTTGAATCTAATCTGGTTTTATTAGGCTTTTCTGTATTTTGGTGCTGGAGGTGCTGTTGAGTTATGATCCTTTGTGATACACTTGAAGTGGTAACATTTCTGGACAAGCATTGCAGATATGTGAGATTTGAGTGTTGTGCCCATCAGATTCTATTTTCTGGGAGAGCTATCTGAACTCTGTGGGTCTTGAGAACTTGGGTCATAGAATCATAGAATGGTAAGGTTGGAAGGGACCTCAAGGATCATCTAGTTCCAACCCCCTGCCATAGGCAGGGACACCTCCCACTAGTACAGCTCACTCAAGGCCTCCTCCAACCTCCTCCTCCTTGAACACCTCCAGGGAGGGAACAGCCACAACCTCCCTGGGCAACCTGTGCCAGTGTCTCACCAACCTCACTGTACAGAACTTCCTCCTAACATCCAGTCTAAATCTCCCCTCTGCTAGTTGAAACCCATCAATCCCCATGGATCCCATCATCCCCAAAACCCATGATCAATTGAAGTGATCTCCTAATGCCTGCGTGTTCCACCTCTGTGTTTAACATCTCCCTGAGACATTTGTAATGTTGGAAGGGACAAACAAAACAAAACAAACAAACAAAAAAAAAAAGGCTATGAAGGCTGGGAATGGGAAGCAGACATGAGGGATGCCTGCATAATGGATCATTCTTCCCCAGAGCATCCATCAAGCAACCAGGTGAACAGCTGGGTTGAAGATCAAGTGGAGCAATTTGAGACAGCTGCTGGCAATCAGGCATGAGGGGGAATTGAAAAGGATAAGATATCTCCACAAACACTACTGTAAAATCTGGTGTGCAAACTACAAAACTGTAAAACACAACCCTGCTGTTCTTGCTGAAGACAGAGAGAGCTCAGGACGTGTTGGTAGGTGCTCTGGTACAGAAGAAACCGAAATTCAGATGGATGACTTTAAAATACTGGTCCTGTGTCACTGTTGTGCCCATTGCAGGACTGGTTACAGTGCGTGAAAATGTGCCTGTGGGATTGGGGATTTTGCTTTCTCAGGCTTGCTAGGGAGTCGTTTTGTCTGTAATACAGGTTCAAAGCTCAGCAGCTCTTGCCTCCAAAGGTCTGAAACAACAACTGGGAGTCACAGAACCACAGAAAAATCCAGGTTGGAAAAGTCCCTCGGGATCACCAGGGCCAAACCATAACCCTGCTCTGCAAGGTTCACCCTGAACCCTATCCCCAAGCACCATATCCAAACCACCTTTAAACATATTCAGGGTTGATGACTCCAGCACCTCTCTGGGCAGCACATTCCAATGCCTGATCACTCTTGCTGGGAAAAAATTCTTCCTAATGTCCAGTCTAAACCTACCCAGTCACAGCTTGAGGCTGTTTCCTCTTGTTCTGTCACTAATTACCTGTGAGAAGAGACCAGCACCAACCTCTCCATGACCACCTTCAGGTAGTTGTACAGTGATGAGGTCTCCCCTCAGCCTCCTCTTTTTCACGGCAAACAGCCCCAACTCCTTCAGTTGCTCTCCATAAGACTTATTCTCCAAGCCCTTCACAGCTTTCTTGCCCTCCTCTGCACTGCCTCCAGCACCTCAGCATCTCTTTTGTAATGAGGTGCCCAAAACTGGACACAACATTCAAGCTGTGGCCTCACCAGAGCCAAGTCCAAGGGCACAATCACCTCCCTGCTCCTGCTGGACACAGCATTTCTAATCCCAGCCTTTGACTTCTTTGGCCACCTGGGCACACTGCTGGCTCACATTCAGCTGCTTGTCCATTACAACCCCCAGGTCCCTTTCTGCCAGGCAGCTTTCCAGCCACACTGCAAGTCTGGAGAAGTGAACTATATCTGACCAGTGGTCTTTGCATGCCCTTCAAGAGCCAGAGCACCACCAGTCCTCAGACCACTTGTACTACACCAGGCTGTCTGGCTTTGTACCTTAAGTTTTCCTGCTGCTGTCTTGTTTGGGTTTTTTACACCTCTTTGTCAGCTGCTGATGACTCCTAAGGAATATATTTTTCTTTAAGGTTTCCATTAAGAAAAAAAAAAAAAAAACTAGTCTAGGGATTACAAACATTGTTACCATAGGGTGCTTGTAGTGTTTTGAAGTTCTAGCAGTGTGACAGAAGAAAAAAAAAGTGGTATTTTTCAGAAAGAGACATTGAAATAGGCATGATAAAGTCAGATGGAAATGGGAGAAGTCACCCAGAGTGAGAAAGACTTAAAGAACACACAATTCCATACAAAGAACTGAAGTAACAAGTGATGAATTTGTAAAACACCATCTAAGCTGAGCTCTGCTTCTATAACTGCTCTTGCTGTAGTCCTCCATGTTGTCTTCTATCAACAAAAATGGTCTCAAGAGACAGCAAACAATCTCCTTAATGTAGGAATTTCTCCTCACTGCAACACAATTCTCTCATCCAAAGCTGCCTTGACTCAGTCCCTGTGGTAAATTGCCTTCAGGCCTTTCCAAACCATGTTGAGTTGTCAAGTAGTTCCAGGAGAGGATAGCCAAAGAACTCTGCTTTTTGGCTTTTTTTTTTTTTTCTCCCCCTCTGCACACATTGCTTATCTCTCTTGATAGACCTGGGTTCACCTCTCCTTGCTCACATTAAGCACAACTTATTTCTGTTCTCTTCTTCCCTCTTGTCTGTGTAGCTTTGTCATTCCTGGGTGAGTTTCACAGACAAGTAATCTTATTTAGATCTTGGTTGTGTTTTATCCATGAAAAACATAGGGATTCTTTAAAGTGGAACCCTCAGGCTGAATTGTCTTTTCATTGCCATTCAGGTCCCACCACTGAATACAGTGCTGCCATCATCTGCTTCACCTTGAGACAGATTGGCTTCCTCCTGGGTGCTCTTTCAAAAACTGTCTGCTGTGCTGATAGAGAACTAAAGGCTGTAACAAGGCAGGAAGATGTTCTGTACTTTTATGCAGGCTTAGTATTGGGGCAGTCCTGTTCCATTTCTTTATCAATGACTTGGATGAGAGGATCAAATGTGCCCTCAATAAATTCGCAGGGGACCTGAAATTATGTGTGAGTGTCAATCTTGCTTGAGGGGTAGGAAAGCTCTGCAGAGGCACATGGATAGATTGGACTGAGGTCAACTCTATGAGCTTCAACAGGGCCAAGTGCCAGGTCCTGCACGTGGGCCACAATCACCCCATGCAATGCTACAAACCTGGGGAAGCATGGCAGGAGAGCTGTATGGAGGAAAGGGCCTGGGGGGACTGATTGACAGGAGGATGAGTGAGCCAGCAGCATGCCCAGGTGGCCAAGAGGAATAGTGGATAGAAACAGAGTGGCCAGCAGGAGCTGGGAGGTGACATGGAGGGGCTGGAGCAGGGACAGAGAAGGGTGACTGAGCTGGTGAGGGGCTGGAGAGCGAGGCTGTGAGTAGCAGCTGAGGGTGTTTAGTCTGCAAAAAAAAGAGGCTGAGGATGCAGAGAGGTAGGCACTGATCTCTCATGAGTAACTAATGACAGAATGAGAGGCAATGGCCTCAAGCTGCACCTTGAGGGGAGGTTTAGGCTGGACATAAGGAAAAAACATTTCACAGAAAGGGCTGTGAGGCACTGGCACAGGCTACTGGGCAGGAGGTGGTGGAGCTGCCGTCCCTGGATATGTTTAAGAACCATCTAGAACTGTTGCTTGGGGATGTGGTGTAGAGACAGACTTGGTGGAGTGGGCAGAATGGCTGGGCTCGATCTCAGAGCTCCTTTCCAGGCTGAATGATTCTATGGTTGTATGATAGGATGTCCCTTTCTTTGTGCAGTTGGAGGCACATGTCAACGCTTCATGACTTTTGCTGCCTGTTTTAAGATTTGCTGCACAGGCATCTGTCTTCATACACTATGAAGGAATTTTAGGGGCACTTCAGAGCCTTAAGAGCTATAAGAATCTATCCTGAGCTTAAGTTGATTTGACTGAGAGGAAATCTACAAGTGCCACAACAGAAAAATCAGAATGCAAGTTCGGCTTCTTCTCATGCTTTGGTTTAGCTTTTCTTTCTTCCTCCTCCTCATTTGCCTGCATCATTTTTTTGTTTATCACTCTCTGGCCCTTCTAGCATTAACATCCCAAATTAATACAGCACAATGTAAATATCATGCACAACTCTATTATCTAATAAACAAGTGTACATGTTAACTATTAGGACATGATTAAACCATTCTGAACACATCCTGTGTCCTAGATCCTGTGTGACTCATATGTCATGGCAGTTAATAAGCAATCAGCTAGAACTGAGTAAAGCAGGCAAAATCCAGCCAACATGGATTTAGGAAGGGCAGATCCTTCCTCTCCAACCTGATCTCCTTCTATGATCAGGTGACCTGCCTGGTGGATGTGGGGAGGCCTGTGGATGTGGTCTACCTGGACTTCAAGAGGGCCTTTGACACTGTCCCCCACAACAAACTGCTGGCTAAGCTGCCAGCTCGTGGCTTGGATGCCAACACTGTGCTGGGTTAGGAACTGGCTGGAGGGCCGAGCCCAGAGAGTGGTGGTGAATGGTGCCACATGCAGCTGCAGGCCGGGCACTAGCAGTGTGCCCCAGGGATCAGTGCTGGACCCCATCCTCTGTAACATCTTCACTGATGATCTGGATGAGGGCATTGAGTCAGGCACCAGCAAATTTGCAGCTGACACCAAGCTGGGGGCTGATGTTGCTGGGTTGGAGGGCAGAAGGGCTCTGCAGCAGGACCTCAACCGCCTGCACAGATGGGTAGAGTCCAAGGGGATGGAGCTCAACAAATCCAAGTGCCAGGTGCTGCACTTTGGCCACAACAACCCCATGCAGAGCTACAGGCTGGGGTGGGAGTGGCTGGAGAGCAGCCAAACAGAAAGGGATCTGGGGGTGCTGATTGACACCCACCTGAACATGAGCCAGCAGTGTGCCCAGGTGGCCAAGAAGGCCAATGGCATCCTGGCCTGCATCAGCAAGAGTGTGGCCAGCAGGAGCAGGGAGCTCATTCTCCCCCTGGACTCTGCACTGCTTAGGCCACACCTTGAGTCCTGTGTCCAGTTCTGGGCCCCTCAATTGAAGAAGGACATTGAGGTGCTTGAGTGTGTCCAGAGAAGGGCAACGAGGCTGGGGAGAGGCCTGGAGCACAGCCCTATGGAGAGAGGCTGAGGGAGCTGGGATTGGTTAGCCTGGAGAAGAGGAGGCTCAGGGGAGATCTTCTTGCTGTCTACAGCTACCTGAAGGGTGATTGTGGCCAGGAGGAGGTTGCTTTCTTCTCTCAGGCAAGCAGCACCAGAACAAGAGGACACAGTCTCAAGCTGTGCCAGGGGAAGTTTAGGCTGGAGGTGAGGAGAAAGTTGTTGCCTGAGAGAGTCATTGCCTGCTGGAATGGGCTGCCCAGGGAGGTGGTGGAGTCACCGTCCCTGGAGGTGTTCAAGGCAGGTTTGGACATGGCACTTGGTGCCATGGTCTAGTCTTGAGGGCTGTGGTAATGAGTTGGACTTGATGATCTTTGAGGTTTCATCCAACCTTGGTGATACTGTGATACTGTGTGTGTGAAAAAGGATAATATCCAAAAGGAAGGGGCTGCTTGTTTGGTAGCTTTTTGCTGGTGAGGTTTTTGGTTTTGGTTTTTTGGTGTTTTGTTTTTTTTATTAAATAGCACAGGGATTCTTTTCCATTAATAAAAGAAAACAGGATTTTTGTGTGTCACCTCCATTTAAAGATCCAGGAATGCTCTACATTCCTTGCAGGCAGATTGGGAATACACAGTGGGATTAAGCAACTCTCCACAGGAATGCAGGCATGCTGGGCAGAGATACAGCTTTTAAATGAGGCAAAGCCACTTAAGAGCTCAGGGTACAAAGGGAAAAAAGCTTTGCCAGTCAGAAGGAAAAAAAAAAAAAAAGGCAGAAAATGGGAATTTGTCTACTTGAGGTAAGCTGTATTTATCTAGCAGAAATTAGTCAAAACAGAGAGACTCTTCTAACTCATGAGGGAAAAGCCATTGGGATGTTAATATTGCATCTTATTAAATTGTTCTGAATACAAGATTTCCTAAGCAGACTTCAGATTCCAAGTAAAGGAGAAGCTGACATGGTACATTTTTAGGTCTTCCTCAGAGGTGGAAGAAGTCAGAGGCTAGATGTAAGAGAAAAGTCTCTTCATTAAAGTATATATTAATCTTCTTAGTCTGATATGTGTGACAGAATTTCTTTTTTCTGTGTTTTTGGTTTGTTTTTTTTTCTCCTCCCTAACTGAGCTGAATTTCAGAGTGATGATCAGAAATTGGTAATACTACTTGTTCCTGGGTTCTCTTTTTCCTGAACACCAGCATACTCTTCAAGAGTTAAGAGTAACTGCTCGAAGTGCAGTATTCCTCTTGGAAATGACTGCTTGGTAAAACACAGCCCCATAAAGATCATTTTAGAGGACCATAAAGATCTCCTTAGAAGAGTGCAAAGTAGGAGTCTTGGTCAGGTAAGGGCATTGAAGGTACATCTGGGGCTGGAACAAGGCTACATCCCTTTTTCTGGGGACCCACCAACCAGAATTTGCCACTGGCTATTGGAGGCTCCTGCTTTCCACCCATGTGAAAGTTTTCCTTGCTCACACTGCAACACCCCAGGCAAACTCTGGAAATATTTTGTATGCAAGGAGAAAAAAAGAGAAATTTAAAACCAAACAGCAACAAAAGAAGAGACTGAAGGATAGAAAGATGGCAAAAACCAGAGGCAGGAGGTGGAATGGAAGCAACTGCATGGGCCAAAGAGGGGCAAAGCCAGTGAGCTTTCATCCTCCAGGAATTAATCAAAGGTTTCTAAACATTTAGACAAGGTCTTTTCATGCTTGTCAGAGGTTCATCTTCTCTAAATTGCTGTTAGCTCCTTAGCTGGTTAAGTCAGCCAAGTCAGAGTGCCAAGCTCTTATCCCTAGAGGCATCATTGCTCCAATTAGTCAACAAACCACTTGGTGCCCTGAGAAAAAAGGAAAAATAATCAGGCTGTAATTGTCCTAAGATGGGTACTTTGAAACCAGAACACCTCAAATCTTCCAATACCTTTACCCTATGTATTTCTCTACTTCCCCAGATGTGAAAGGGAGGCAGCTTCTCTCTTGCCCACAGGGTAACATTTAGGTTTTGATTCAGTCCTGTCAGTGAAGTCTATGGCAACCCGTGGATGAAGGAGACTCTCTTTATTCCAGCCAGCAGTACTGCTGCTCTGAAGGCTTCTCTGTTCTCTGGAAATCTGTAGGTTCAGTGGCCTAAGCCAAATTCTCCACAAATGCCAACTCTTTCTCTGTTGCTTGTAACAAGACAAGTCCAGTGTTGCACCAGAGACATAAGGAGTTCAACAATCCACTAATCCCCAAATTTCTCTAAGTACAGGATTAATTAAAAATATGCTCTGCAAAGCTCATAGATTTCTGCTCCAGGGGCTCTATGGACCCAAAACAAGAGATCAGAAGAAGAATAAACACTCACAAGGTCACATTCCCAAATGCCCCTCAGAGGCAGATCCACCGAGAAAAAGAAATTTCTGCCATAAATATCAACAGCACAGATGAGAATCAGTTAGAATGAGAATGCTTAAGAGTGGTTCCATTAATGCTTCCTTCTCAGGGGGCAAAATCCCTCTGCTTAACTCGGCCTCTAGAACATAATCTTCATTTCAGGGGTTTCTACACTGTAAGAAGGGGAAAGCTCACTCCATTCCACTGCAGTCACCATGGCATTTCTAAGCTGGTTGACCCTGGACCATTGAGCTATTGGACTATTGAGCTCCTTTTTCAAACGATGACATCTGTGGGCAGTCCTTGAAATCCCAAATGCCTAACAGATTTGTTGCCTAGAACGGCCTTAGCTGCATGGGTGCCAAAGCCATTTTGAAAGGCTTTATTCACTCATGAATACAGAAGGGCTCTTCCCTGGTGTCCTTCTGTCCAAACCCAATAGTCAGCTGCCTCTCGGATGAGACAAATCTGTCTGCATCTTTCAGACACTGACATCTCTTAGAGCCTCTAGAATAGACAAGCTAGGGATGGAAGATATTACTGGATCACAGACTCATGGCCTCACAGGATGTCAGGGGTTGGAAGGGACCCAAAGACATCGAGTCCAACCTCCCCTGCCACAGCAGGACCAGGCAATCTAGCTCAGATCACACAGGAACACATCCAGACAGGCCTTGAAAGGCTCCACAGAAGGAGACTCCACAACCTTTCTGGGCAGCCTGTGCCAGTGCTCTGGGACCCTTCCAGTAAAGAAGTTCCCCCTTGTGTTAAGCTGGAACCTCCTGTGCTGCAGCTTACATCCACTGCTCTTTGTCCTATCCCAGGGACCAAGTGAGCAGAACCTGTCCCCCCCACTCCTGAACCCCAGTGCTCAGATATTTATAAACATTTATTAGATCCCCTTTCAGTATTCTCTTATCCACTGGGAGGCCTTGTGATTCTGCCCCATGTGAGAAGTTAACCTCTAATTATTTCAAGCCTTTACCCTCCCAGGCAGTGTACTGTGACACAGCCCTGTCATGAATACCAGCATCCCAGGGAAAGGTTTCCTTAACATCCATCCTAAACCTTTTTAAGTGTGTGCAAAGCCAAACAGGTTATTTGCTACCTCTCAGCAGTGGTCTAGAGCCTGCCTTGCCTTGCTTTGCCTTCTCTGCTGAGCAGCCTCACATCAGTATTTCTCTCAGGCAGTTTTTCTACTCTTCAGAAGAATCCTGTTGCTCTCCCCTGGTCTCTCTCCAGTCCATCCATTTATTCTTTCCTTCACAGCCTTTCAGCAGTACTTTCACCCCTGCTGTGTATAGCCAAAGGGGCTTATTCAGTGCCTCTGGTATGTTTGTTTGCACAGCCCAGCATGTTTGCTTTGTTGTGCTTGTTCTGTAAGGGCATGACATGGAGCCCTGTTCAATCTGTGATTGACCCTTGGAGACTTTCCTGAAGGTCTGAAGTGCTGAGGTGATGAGGCAAACATATCCCTGGAAATCTCACCCTTTCAGTCAGCTCTAGAAGACTTGTGGAATAATTTACAGAATTGTCAGGGTTGGAAGGAACTTCAAGTATCATCCAGCTCCAACCTCCTGCCATGGGCAGGAACACCTCACACTAGGTCAGGTTACCCAGAGCCACATCCACCCTGCCTTTAAAAACTTTCAGGGATGAGGCTTCCACCACTGCCCTGGACAACCTGTGCCAGTCTCTCACCACCCTCACAATGAAGAACTTCTTCCTAACATCTAATCTAAATCTGCCCATCTCTAGCTTGGATCCATTTCCCCCAGTCCTATCACTACCTGACACCTTAAAAAATTCCTTCCCAGGTTTATTTTAACCCCTCTCAGATACTGGAAGGCCACAATAAAATCTCCTTGAAGCCTTTTCTTCTCCATACTGAGCAGCCCCAACTCCCGCAACCTGTCTCCATAGCAGAGGTGCTCCAGCCCTCTGATCATCAATTTAGCCCTGCAAGTTTCTCATCTGGGAAGTTATAGAAGAGATTTCACTCTCATTTCTGTGTAACAACCCAACTAAATATAATATAAGGCAGCGGATCTAATGGCATCAGCTCTTGGTAAATGAACTGGTCACGAGGGAATGATTGCAGAAAGGAAGCTAAATAAAATTAAAGAGTTTCTCTAAATTATTTTATTTTATGGCCTTTGCCATAGGCCACTGGGTTCATAGTCTTTCCTGCCTTTTTTTTATTTTTTTTTTTTTTTTTTCAATCTTCTTGTAGGGGAAAAAGAAAAGTTTGCATTAGAGGTGAGTGAGACAGCACAGGAGAATGGAATAGAGAATATGAGAATGACAGCGAGACCTGGACAGACCGAGCTGGGCACAGAGGAACCAAATGAGGTTCGACAAGGATAAGGTCTGAGTCCTGCAGCTGAGGAGGAATAGTAAACTGCACCAGGACAGGCTGGGAGGTGATCTGCTGGAGAGCAGCCCTGTGGAGAAGGACCTGGGAGTGCTGGTGGATAACACCCATGGAACAGCAGTGTGCCCTGGTGGGCATAGAGGGCCAATGGGATCCTGGGGTGTATTAAGAAGAGTGTGTCCAGTAGATGGAGGGAGGTTCTTCTCTCCCTCTACTCTGCCCTGGTGAGACCTCATCTTGAGTGCTGCCTTCAGTTCTGGGCTCCCCAGTTTAAGAGGGACAGGAATCTGGCGGAGAAGGTTCAGTGGAGGGCTAGAAGGATGATTAGGGGATTGGAGCATTGCCTGATGAGGAGAGGCTGAGGGACCTGGGGCTGCTCAATCTGGAGAAGACTGAAACGGGATCTAATAAATGTTTATAAATATCTGAGGACTGAGGGTCAGGAGGGGGAGAACAGGCTCTGCTCACTTGATCCCTGGGTTAGGACAAGGAACAGTGGATGGAAGCTGCAGCACAGGAGGTTCCAGCTCAACACCCTTCTTTACTGGAAGGGTCCCAGAGTGCTGGCCTAGGCTGCCCAGAGAGGCTGTGGAGTCTCCTTCTGTGGAGCCTTTCAAGGCCTGTCTGGATGTGTTCCTGTATGACCTGAGCTAGATTGTTTGGCCCTGCTGTGGCAGGGGAGGTTGGACTTGATGATGTCTTCGGGTCCCTTCCAACCCCTAACATACTGTGTGCCTATGATCAGAGGTCCTTCTCTCTCTGAACTATTCTCCTAAAAGCCTTAGATTGCTGTATTTGTTCTTGCAGTCAGAGCATCAGAATAAACTGTGGACTGAGGAATGCTTACTACCCATGAAATCTGTTCTCCTTCCATTTCTGTGTGACTAAAGGTACCAAAGGTAGTCAAAAGAGAATGAAGGGGGGATAGCAAGATTATTCTTCACCACTTCTGTGTTTTGTGTTTGCTATTCTGTAAGTTGTTCTGTTTGGTGTTCTGCGGCTCTTTGGACCACACCTTGAGCACTGTGTCCAGTTCTGGGCCCCTCAATTTGAGAAAGTTGTTCAGGTGCTGGAAGGTGTCCAGAGAAGGGCACCAAGGCTGCTGTGGGGACTGGAGCACAGCCCTGTGAGGAGAGGCTGAGGGAGCTGGGGTTGTGCAGCCTGCAGAAGAGGAGATTCATGGCAGACCTCATTGCTCTCTATAACTATCTGAAGGGAGGTTGTGGCTGGGTGGGGTTGGTCTCTTCTCACAGGCAAGCAGTGACAGAACAAGAGGACACAGCCTCAAACTGTGCCAGGGCAGGTTCAGGTTGGATGTTAGGAAGAAGTTCTTGACAGCAAGAGTGATTGGCATTGGAATGGACTGCCCTGGGAAATGGTGGAGTCCCCATCCCTGGAGATGTTTAAGAGGAGGCTGGATGAGGCACTTAGTGCTGTGGGTTAGTTAATTAGAAGGCATTAGGTGATAGGTTGGACTCGGTGATCTCAGAGATCTTTTTCAGCCTGATTAATTCTGTGATTCTGTAATAGCAGCTTATTCCATTTCATTCTGGTTTTTGACCAGTTGAACTCCAACAGCAGCACAGCACTGCCTTAGCACAGTTGGGAGACAATTAAAAGAAAATGCTAAAATCCCTTAAGTCTGCACAGTTCAATTGAATATATTTCTGGTATGACAGGGCCAAAGCTTACTGTACTTCACTGACTTGTTAGGCAGCTCTTGCCCATGCAGACTTTTTAAAAGATAGTGGAAATTCTGTCCAGAGAAGGACTTAATGTAAAATCTGTTCCATGAGAGACTTCTTTTTTTTTTTTTTTTTTTTTTTTTTTT
>VWZE01015221.1:2480-17336 GCA_013396675.1 Eubucco bourcierii
AAAAAAAAAAAAGTCTTTATCAGCTGTCATAGAGTTATCCATTTTTCTTTTAAGGCTCTCATTGACAGAAAAGGAATGTGTAGATAAACACAAGAGTATTCTTCAAGTATCACTTTGTTGGCAGTTTATTTTCCTTGTGTTTTATAATATCAAAAAGATACATTGATTTAAGTTCCCTTGCTTCAGTTGATGAGAACAGTTAGATTTATTAGACTTGAAGACAGAAAGTCTTTATCTTACAGAGTCCTTCTTCAGCTTGAGACACCAGCATCTACAATAGTTCCAGTGATAAAATTGATTGATCTATTGCATTGACAAGAAACATTTTCTTCATTAAGGCTCAAAGACACATCCAACCTGAACTTTAACACTTCAAGGGATGAAGTATCCGATCTCAAGGCTGGATGAAGTAGTCTACAAGAGCTGAAGAGTCTCACAAGAGCTGAGTACAGAGAGTGAATCACCTCCTTTGATCTGCTGGTTATGTGTTTCATACAATATTACATATTATGGGCTTTCTGGACTATGAGTGCACATTGTCAGTTTATGTTAGGCTGTATTCCCTGGTCCTTATCCCAGGGGTTTTTTCAACTAGTACTGCCGATTTCCTCACATTTATCACCTTGCATTTCGCCTTGTTGTGCTTAATGAGTTACATGGGCACACTTCTCAAGCCTACTGAGGTCCCTCTGGATGCCATCCCTTCCCTGTAATCTATCAGCTGCACCTGTGATGGAGGGTATTAATGATGTGAGGTAGGATTTTCTGAAATTAATATTGTTCTTTCATATTCAGGACTCTCGCCACTTGCCCAGTGACTTTTAATAATAATTGGTTCTTTGCAACGGTCGTGAAAATACTACACAGATAAGAGCAGAGATCTAGAACATTTAAGAAATAAGTAGCAATATACAACAAACATTAAACCATTAGAACTGGAAAGAAGTTCTTGTGGTTGAATATACCACTTACCCACTTGGACTCGAGAAGCTCCTTTCTGCTTAAAGCAGAAGGCTTGAATTTGATTAGAGAATTACAGAGTTTTGCTAAAAAGACTTTTGAGTATTTACTCACAAAAATCATACCTCCAAATTCCTGGGCTAATTAGTTTCCAGACAGTACCCAAACACTTGCAGGGAGTTCTGTTGGCGTCGTCTTAGCTGTTGAGGCTTCTAATTCTTCCCAGGCTCTTATCAGGGTTGCTGGGAGAGAAGAAGGTGATCTCCGACCTGATCCTGATTCCTCTTGGCTCCACATTTGCTATGGAGCTTTGCAGAGGTGTTGGCAGGATGTCTTGCAGATGTGAAGTCTTGGCATGATGTAACGCTGGCTAAGCAAGCCTATCACTTGAAGAGCTTAATGCCTTCCCCTGGCAAACTGAGACAAGGCAGTTTCCAGGTATACAAACCCAAAGCATCAGGGATTGTTATTATGCAGCAGGGCTAGCTTATAGCTTAGCAGACTTTATGCTGCAGAGCATGGCAGAATGCAACAGCAGAAAGGAATGAGGCAGAGCACTACCAGAAGCAGAAAGCATATTAAGGCAGAAGCATGTTGTCTTTACCTGCTCATCTCTTTTTAACAATACAGCCCAAGTCTAATGGTTCTTTGTCCATAGATCAACCAATCATAATGGCACTTTGCTAAGCTTAACCATGTTAGGTGAAGTCAGGGCTTGCTTTTACTTTTTTAGTGCAGAACAAAAACAAGTGTATAAACACGGTATCCTTGCATGTATACAAGTTTGGACAGACATGGAGGAGACTGGAAGGCACTAAGGCCTTTTGTCCTTCTTTCATGCTGTGCTTCCCCCATCAGCAGGAGGGAGAGCAGAACACATATCTGGGCAAGCTAGGACATGTTTAGGCATAATTTGGCCTATTTTGGCCTTCCACAACGGCACCACTCAGCTTGTTATCATCTGCAAATTTGCTGAGGGTACATTCAGTCTTACTTTTCATGTCATTGATGAAGATATTTGATAGTATTCGTCTCTGTGTGGACCCTTGAGGGATACTGGTTTGCACCTGGACATTCAGACATTAACTGCAATTCTTTGGATATGAACATCCAGACAATTCCTAATCCATTTAGCACTCAGTTTTTCACACTCATATCTCTATAACTGAGTGGCCAGAATGTTATGTGGGGCTTCCAGAAGTCCAGGTAGATGATAGCCTTATATATTTTTTTGTTTACTGGTGCAGTCAAACACAGTCAAGCACAATTTGCCCTCAGTGAAGTCACAGCTACAGTTCCAAGTATTTTAACACAATTTTATTATCTTAACATATAAGGTATGTTTTACCACTGTCCACAAACAACATTTAGAATCTATCAGATGATATGTGCAGCATGTAATAAGGCCCTTACTGTAATTTGGTCACATACTCTAAGTGAAATTAGGTAAACATAATATCAAATAGGTGTGTTACAGCCAAAGATATGGGACTAAATTTTTTTTAAAGAAGCCAAAGAGGTCAGTGATTGATACCAATGCTACAGAAGAAGAATTTCTTAGTATAGGACCTTGTCAGTGGAATGTTAGGGCAGCACAAATGTAATCTCTAAGCATAGCAGGAATAACCTGTATAGGTAAGGGGAGAGCTAAATAAGCACAGGGAGCCAGAAGAAAAACTTGAAAAATAAAAGAAACGATAGTATGTGGCTGGAAGATAAAAATTGGCATCTTAGTAAGGGACAGACAGGAAAAGCCAAAGAACATAACATTTACTGTGTATGTGTTGAGTAATGGCCATTTTCATGCAACTCCATTAATCCTCAGCAAGTATCTGACTTCCATGTGCTGAATTTATGCAAAAATCCCTTAATTCTGAGTTTAGATAAGAAAAGAGGTTTGTTCATTAACTTAGAAGCTTTTTAATTTCTGTGCTGACAGATAATGATGTGATCCCATATATATTTTTTTCAGAGACACATAAGCCAATGACAGACTGTCGTTCATAAGGTCATCTAACTGGACTATGCAAAGTAAAGACACATGGGTTAATTTCATAACTACCGAATGTTTTAATCAATGTCTGACATGAAGAATGATCAGAAAGTCAAGCCATAAGACACAGTTAATTGGAAGCATGTAGTTCCCCAAGTACAAGGTCACAGAATCACACAGAATGTTAGGAGCTGTAAGGGACCTCGAAACATTGTCTAGTCCAACCTCCCTGTCACCCTGTCAGAGCAGGAACGCTTTTTTTTTTTTTTTTTTTTTAATAAAACTCCATTTTTCTTTTCTTTAATCCCGCTTCTCCCCCATCTCCCTCCTTTCCCCATCATCTCCTATTTTCCCCAATCTTCCTGTTTTCAGCTCTATTTACAGCCTTTTTCTCTCCTTCCAGCACCATCTCCTCCTTCCCACCACACCTGCCCTCTTCCCACTCCACACTGCATTTTTTTTTTTTTTCCCCCTTTTATCCCCCAAACCCAGAGCACCTGGGTTCTGTTGGAGTCTCCTACCACTCCAGGTGTGACCATTTTGCCCTCCCTGCCCACTCTCCTTTATAATCTGCCACAAGAAAGGCAGCAGCCTCAAGCTGTGCCCGACTGGGCAGAGGGATCCTTCTCTGCTGATTGCTGGTGAGTCCCCATGGTGCACACTGGGTGAATGGTGAAGGAAACAAAGGCCGGGGGGCCTGGTGGCCCCCCGGTTAGCTAGGCTAGAGACTTGATGATTATTCCAATGTCACCTATGCGTGTTAGCTGGGCCTCCCTGCTTAGGCTGAGCTCCTCTATGTTTAGCTGCTTCTTTCTGCTCACTTGTGATGAGTTTAAGTACTTGGCTGAACTTGGCTCATGGGGGAGTAGTATTATGTTGTCATACAACTATTTTGTTTGGAAAAGCCCTCTAAGGTCATCCAGCTCAACTTTGAACTTAATACCACTATGTCCATTAAACCATGTCCCAAAATGTGATGGCCGCACATTGCTGTATCAACTGCCTAGACAGCCTGTTCCAATGCCTGACAATTGTTGTAGGAAGGAAATTGTTTATTGTGTCCAACCTAAACCTCCCCAGCACAATTTCAGACCATTTTTTCTCGTTCTATCACCTGATAGTAGGGAGAAGAAACCAATCCTCACCCCAGTACAATCTCCTGAGAAGTGTAGAGTGCAATGAGATCTCCCCTCAGCCTCCTCTTCTCCAGATTAAACACTCCCAGTTCCCTCAGCCACTCCTTGACAGCCCTGTGTTCTAGACCCTTCCATAGCTTCATTGCCTGGACACACTCCAGCCCCTCACTGTTCTCATTGGCATGAGGCGCCCAAAACTGAAGTCGGGATTTGAGATGTGGCCTCACCAGTGCCTGGTATGTCTTCTTTTGAAATGGAAAGATAGAAAAATGAGAGAAAACAAGTAAAATGACTGAAAATGTGCTTAAAGTAAAAGGTAGGGTGAAGTTCCATGGTAAAATGAGATAATCTAAACACTGATTTACTTAAATATGAATAAACTAGAAAAAATACTTGCAAATACACCTTCCCTTTATAAACCCTGCTGTTGAATTTCTGTTTTCAAGAAGTCAGATGTCTGAGGAGTACCCACCTTCATAAGGATATAGCATATGTTTCCATTCACAAAATAGGATATATTTTTCTTACTTCCTTTTCATTTAGAAGTTATCTCATTTCTCTGTAGTCAAGTAAATGGATAGCTCAACTAATTTCTTTCTTTGTAATTAAAGTTTTGATTTGGTAACTAACTCTATTGTGCCTCCTTTTTCAGCAGAAAAGATCTTCTCGAGTCCCCCTAGAGGCCAAGTGTCATATTGACTGCAAGATTTTCTTTCCAACAGTTTAAATGTTTGTTCTTCTTATTTTTTTCTTAATTGCTTGAATTGCCTGTTTCCTCTGTGTAAATACCCACAACTGTGCATTCAAACCTTGTAAATGAGTTTTCTGGCAAGATTGAATGTTAATAGATATATTTTATAGAATGTTAATTTTCACCTGGATGTTAATATCAATATTAATTTTATATAAATAATAACATAGTCTACATTAATACTCTGGTTTGCCTCAGGAGGGCACTTCCAAGACAAACTTGAAAATCATTCCACTAACCATGTATTTGTGCCCTTTGTGGGATTACCTTCAGTGTTTGAACTTGATTTCTTTTTAAAGTAAAAAGTAGTGCCAGCTAGTAATAAGCACCCACCATTCTGGAACCAGTTAGAATAACCTCACTTGAAAAACATACATGGTGTGTGCCAGGTCCTCAGCACTAGCTATTTCAGCCCAACAATCTTAGTTTTGGCTGAATTATTTTCAGATATAGACATCATCACACTGGAGCAGTTGAGAATTGTTCCGAGATTAAATAAATTATACATATGTAAGCTACTATGTTTCACATAACAATGTAGTTGCCCAAAAATTTAAAGAGAAATAAAATTTCCATTTTCTTTGATTCTTGTGGTGGCTTTCATTGTTTATGAGCAATGTGTGAATATAAAACAACTGTGTTGGGTCTTGTGCTAGCATAGATTTCATGACTATCTCACAAAAGTTGAGGGAGATGTTGATGATCCTTTTCATTGTGCTAGGGAAAGAGGCTGAGGCTTAGTCATATGAAGATGGAAGTATTCCAGGCAAGAAAAGGCCTGGAGTAACAGGAAATAAGGGAGTGAATTCTGACAGTGCATCCATTTACAGTTGGAATTGTATCTAGATGTCAGACAGTATCTCAATCTTCTTAAAGTAATTTGTCAATAAGATATTTTCTGCTAAGTGTTGCAACTGCTTTACGGTGAGGGGGGGGGGAGTAAGCAAATTGAGTGAAAAGTCAGAGAAACTCATCCTTAAAGTAAGAATACATGCCAGTAGTCTCACTCCTTAGCTGTTTTCTCCATCTGTTGTGGAAAACAGTTCTTCCTTGTTTTTCATACGATTTAATGAAGGTCTAACTGTATAGAATTGGAACTGTGTATTGACCTGGCATTAATGCCTATATTACGTTTTCATATGCTTTCAGCTTTATTTGAACTAAACTTTTTTCTCCTCCTCTCCAGCTGTTTTTGTCAGCGGAAATTTAGTATATGATGTGCCAGCACTAAGGGAAATATCACAATAGATTAATATTACCATTAACCTAGAGGCACTGTAGGGCAGTTAAAACATTTTAGATGTTATTATTGGACTACCTTAACTGTAACTTGAGAACAGACAAATGAAAATCTGAAAAAGGAACTGAATTTGTGGCTGCAAGCTTGAAGTAGCTTATGTGCAACACTAAAAAGATCTCAAAATCCTTGTTGTGCTTACCCTATCACAAGGTGAATGTGAAAACCGTTGTGCTTAATTCTTGCTGACAAATACTTTCACGTGTATTGGCAAACAGTCAACTACAGTTGAATAGAACAAAGCAGCTGCTCACAAAGCTCAGCCAAGAGCCAATAATTGTTAGTTGTCCTTCTCCTCTGCAGTTCACTAAGGGATTGTGTCAAAAAGTCAGACACATATTTCAGATGCCCAAAAGAGACATTCTTGTATTACCCTTCTTTTGTCTGTACACGCTCGTGGAAGAACATTGGTTATTCCTCAAGCACAGACTCATTACGTGATCTGTTCACTGAAGAGTCTGGAAAAGTCCTGGTGGGATCCTGCTCTGAAACAGTTATACTGTACATGATGGTAATAAACTTGTCTTGGTGCCATTGACTTTGTTCCTCCCAGTCAAAGATTGTCCTTCTTTCAACCTGAATGTCTCTCATGCCAAAACAGTCTCAGCAGAGCTGTAACACTGTATAAAATAAAAATCCCTCCCTTGCATAGGCTTTCTATCACTTTTTTGACCAACTTTTGACTGTGTGTACTCATTTTAAGAGTAAGTTTTAGAATTGTTCCTTTGTGATTTTGTGAAATCATAGTAAGGTATCAGAAACCATGCTTGAACCTTCAGAAAACTAGAAACAAAGTCTTCCTGAAACTGCAGGCCAAGCACAATGTGCTGCTTAAGCTGTGAGCTTACGGATGGTAAGTTTATTGCTTTGTAGACACAGAAATCTAGCAGAATTCTCTGCTATAAAAGACTAAAAATCAATCATATAAAAATTAGCTTTATGTTTACGAAATTACAGTGACCAATAGCTCTTCTGAGGAGACTAGGAACAGTTGGCATTTTTTCTGCAAAATAAAAGGTGAATTATTCATTGACATAGATTCCTGCCTGTTAAAGAAATGGTTTGTTTTGTTTTTATAAAGTATCATGAAACTGTAGTACAAGCAATTTCTCATTAACTAGTGGTTCTTGGTTATGTTAGCTAAGATTTATCTTATTATAACTTTGGAGGAAAGCATAGCTAGTGGACTATAAACAAGAAAACCTAGGGGGTTCTATTCTGTTTTGGGGTGGGGTTTTGTTTGTTTGTTTTATTTGAAGACTGTTAACTAATCAGGTGATTATTACGTTGGGACTGAAGGTTGGAAGGGACTTCTAGAGATTGAGTCCAACCTCCCTGCTAAGGCAGGATTACCTAGGGTAGTTCACTCAGAAACCTGTCCATGTGGGTTTTGAAAGTGTCCAGAGAAAGAGATTCCACAACCTCTCTGGGCAGCCTGTTCCAGTGCTCCATGACCCGCACTGCAAAGAAGTTTCTCCTTGTGTTGAGGTGAAACCTTCTGTGTTCCCTTTTGGTAGCTGTTGCTCCTTGTCTTAATTGCTGCTGACTACTGAAAAGAGATTGGCCCTGTCCACTTGACATCTATCCCTCAGATATTTGTATACATTGATGAGATCTTCTCTCAGTCTTCTCTTCTCCAGAGCAAACATCCCTAGGTTTCTCAGTCTCTCAACAAGGGCTACTAGACCTGTTTTTCATACAGAGAAGTAAAAGTACTAAATTCTAAACAGCTATTTGCTGTTTGATTTCTGTTGTTAAGAAAGAAAAGAAATAAAATACCTGGAGATCCTAGTAACATGAACTACCTAATTCAGAAGGCGTCCTTCAAAATATTGTTAATTTTCAGAAGACTGTCATTTGTATTAAAACAAAAGACCTTATAATCAGTCTTAGTATTTTCTGAAAAGCAAGTATCAAAAGGAAGAACCAAAATCTGGAGTCTCAACTTTCTTCCAAACCATTCATCAACTTTTTTGTTTCTTTCAAGTATTTACCCTGACACACTTTTTCCTATCTTGTATTTCAAAAAGGCTTCAAGTTGTATACAGCTGATATTTCTGAGTTCCAGCAATGTATCATCATTTAGGTGCTATCTTATCTCTTCGTAGTCAGCTGTGTTCTGTTTACCAACAAATGATAACCATTGTACTGGCAGATAAGTTCAAGCTGTTCTGTAGATATAAAGGCAATAGCAAGCTACTCATATGGGACTTGATTTCCCTTAAGCAGATTCACAAAAAGAGTTTAATTCATGACTTGAACTAGGGGAAAAGTGAATCAGTACTTGTTTTGGGAAGGGAGCTTGTGAAAGGATAAGGAATAAGCAAGATGGCAGAACTGATTTTTCTTAAGAATCATGACAACATCGCTTTAATAAGAATTGTTCTCAGGTCTCCTAGTTTCCTTATATAATTTCTTTATTCTTATTTTTCTGCTATTTTTTTCCCCCGCCCCAGACATGCTGCTAGCCTTTCTATAGCAGCTTACAATTCAGTGATCCATTTCAACCTTTTTTTTATTTATTTTTTTTTCTCCCCTCTTCCATGTAACATTTATTCCATAAAGCTATGTAACTGTAACTGTTAGAAGGGGTCTATTAGTAGGTCAAGGGAGGTTCTCCTTCCCCTGTACTCTGCCCTGGTGAGGCCTCATCTGGAATATTTTGTCCAGTTCTGGGCCCCCCAGTTAAAGAAGGACAGGTTGCTGCTTGAGAGAGTCCAGCGCAGAGCCATGAACATGATTAAGGAAGATGGATATCTTACTTATGAGGAGAGCCTGAGGAAGCTGGGGCTGTTTAGCTTGGAGAAGAGGAGACTAAGGGGTGACTTCATTTATGTTTATAAATATGTAAGGGGTGAGTGCCAGGAAGATGGAACCAGCCTCATCTCAGTGATGCCCAGTAACAGGACAAGGGGCAGTCAGCGAAAGTTGAGGCATAGGAGGTTCCATGTGAATCTGAGGAAGATTTTTTTTTTTTTCACTCTAAGGGTGACAGATCACTGGCATAGCTTCCCAGGGAGGTTATGGAATCTCCCTCTCTGGAGATATTCAAGAACTGTCTGGATGCATTCCAGTGTGATCTGCTCTAGGTGATCCTGCTCTGACAGGGGGGCTGAACCATCTTTCGAGGTCCCTTCCAGCCCCTGACATTCTATGATTCTATGTTCAAGTAGGTGAATTTTGAAATTTCCTGAAAGTTAGTGAATACTAGTAAGAATGTAATTTTCTCCTTGATTTCTTTTTTCAAGGTCAAATGTAGTTTTTTCTCAGATTTTCCCCTAACTGAAAGGAAGTGACTTGAGATTCCTCATAGCCTTAAATGAGTTCTCCAGGATCGGTTAATTAAAACACACCTGTCTCGTGTAGTTTTGCTGAGCATTGAAGCTGAAATAGCAGGAAGAAACAAAGATTGAAGGGAATGTTCACAACTGTTGAAAAATTAACAATGTATTGCAATTATTTTAAGAGTTTTGGTAGATAAGAAGTAATAGTATTTGTTAATAGATTTGGTGAGCTAAAAAGCAGGAGTAAGAAGAGTGGAATAAGAACAAAATCTCTTTGCTTTTGTATTCAGAAAGTATATCATTATGTATATAATCATGAACATTTAGTTTAGAAGACTTTAAATTGCTGTCCCAAAGCATTTTGGATACTCATTGTAAAAAGTCATAGTTGAATATATTGCCTTTGTGATTAATCTGCTTTGGTTTGTTTCACCTGTTTGTTAGAAATTAATGTGAGGTCTAATATCTATAATTTCTTTCTGTGTAAATTAAAACAAACAAACAAACAAACCCCACCAACATTTCCCAAACTTTGTGGTTCTATGCACTAAAGGTTAGGGCTGGGCTGCCCACTTGGTCAGTGACCAATGTTATTTAGTAACGCCTCTCCCTTCCCAAGGGGGAACAGAAAGGGAGGAGAGAAAGGTATATGGATTGGAAAAGAAAAACAAACCAGCTTTAATGAAAATAAGAACATCATAGAATCACAGAATGTTAGGAGTTGGAAGGGACTTCCAGAAATCATCAAGACCTACCACTGTGCCAAAGCAGGATCACCTAGGGCAAACTGAACAAGAACGCATTCAGGAAGGTTTTGAAAGTTTCCAGAGAAGGAAACTTCACAACCTCTCTAGGCAGCATTTTCCAGTTCTCCATCACCCTCACCATAAAAAAGGATCTCGTCATGTTGAGGTAGAACCTCCTGTGTTGTCACTTGTAACCATTGTTCCTTATCCTATCCTTGGACACCTCTGAAGAGAGACTGACACTTTCATTTTCACACACACCCCTCAGATATTCAAAGACCTTGGTAAGATACCCTCTCAGCCTTTTTCCTTTCAAGAGTAAACAGCCCCACGTTTCTCAGTCTCTCTTCCTAGGAGAGATCTTCCAGTCTAGCAGTCATCCTCATTAGACTCTCTCCAGCAGATCCCTGTCTCTGTTGAACTAGGAACCTCAAAACTGGACACAGTATTTCAGGTGTGGTCTCACCAGGGCAGAGCAGAGGGCTAGGAAAACCTCCCTAGATCTGCTGGACACACTTTTCTTAATGAACTCCACAATGTGTTGGCCCTTTTGGCCACAAGGCTACATTGCTGGCCACTGGAGAACTTGCTGTCTGCTAGGACTCCAAAGTCTTTCTCCATGGAGCTGTTCTCCAGCAAGATGACCTCTAGTCTCTACTGGCAGCTGGTGTTATTCTTGCCCAGATGCAGGACTCTGTGTTGGACTTACCAGACCTCATGATGTTCATCTTCGCTGAGCTCTCCAGCCTGTGCATATCTCATTGGATGTCAGCACAACCTTCCCGTGTGTCAACCATTAACGAAGAGAGCTTCATCTCTGATCTTTGTATATGACATAACAGTTTAGAGTTGTCTGTCCACTGCTCCCCATATGTGCTACACTATTTACTGCACCTCCACTGTAGTACAAAAGATCTAGCAGTGACATTGGTCTCCATAGGATCAAGTATAAGCAAAGACTATTTCTGCATGTCAGTCCTTGCTAGTAACTATAAATAGTTATTGTTTCTAGAAGCAGACACTGTCTGAAAAAAAAATGCTGTTAACTTCTGCAAGTGCAGTCAATCAGTAAAGACTGTGCTGAAAAGTCAAATCACTGAACCAGAATTAGTTCTGTTCCAGCTCAAACAAAGGCAGCTCTGCACAAAGGATTCAGAGCCCTCAGTGCTCGAGTGTGTTTCCTGGCTACCTATGCAGGGATTGACGCTGGTGCCGCTGCCACCAGGGGTCATTGTGAGACCATACTGATGGCTGAGCCGCAGTCGCCTTGGCGAAATGTGCCTTGATTTCTAACGACCTTGTTCTACCACAAAAAACATACGCAACTCACCCTTATGTAAAACCCTGGAAGCGACTTTCCAGTTCGGTTCTTTTTTGTTTGGTTTTTGTTTGGTTTTTGGTTTTGCTTCTGTGCCAAAGCACAGAAATGCATCATCTAAAAAGAATAAGAAAATTTCACTCAGAAAAAAACCCTGCAGTGAAGTTTTCCTAATTCAGACTAGTAAGTCCATCGAAGTTGCTAAGCTCATTTCAGATCACCAAGCTCAGCTTTCTTCACAAGCCTAAAAGGGACTCATTCATCAGCCTAAAACACTTTATATAAACTCTCACCACAAAAGCAGTGGAATATTAAAACAAAACAAGGAACAGAATCAGCAAACTGAACACTGAACATTCAAGTTACAGAACAAAGCAAGCTGTTAGCTCAAAATCATTTTCAGTACATTGAAAACAAAGGGAAAATGTTTAAAAAATACAAGGCAGCTCTTTATTACATTTTATGAAATAGTTCTAAAATGAACATCTTAAAGGAATGCCTAATTGACAAAAGGATATAATCAGACTAATAACTTCTATAAAACTACGCTGGAGTAGGTAATGTAATGATGAATACAGACAGAACATTTTAGAAGTAATTGCTCTCTCCTTACATACGCATGGAAAGGTTAAGTGTAACAAGACTCTGAGCATATTTGATTTACCATGTCATTTTATGTCCTGATTATCTAAATAAGCAGATCTCATGATGACACTAATGAACGGGTTCTAAATCTCAATGATAAGGTGTACTAGGCAGATTTGGAAGGTGAATGCTTTACTCCAGAAGAAAGGAATCAAAGACAAGAAGAAGTCCACTCATGATTTGTAAAATGCTGCTATGTTTCTCCTGTCTTCCAAAGTTTATTGAAGAAAAAAGGAGAATAATCTCTAAAAAGGAAAGCAAATTAATACTCTTTCATTTGCAACCAACATAAACAAAATCAAAGAGAATCTATGAGCAGAAAAAGAAGTCATAGTGAGATTAATCTGATTAAAATACTTTCACTGATGTCAAGAACAGATATTTCATGTTAGCTGTTTGATTCCTTAAGTTTTCTGAGCCTTGTGATTGCATTCCTGTAGTTAAACCATGTGTGTGCAGGTGCCTCAGAAGGACATCCTTGAAGCAGCAGAAATCCACCATTTTTTGGTATATCATACCTTGTGATTCACTGATTGCTTTTCCATGGATTTTTCTGAAGAAATATCCATGTCTTCAAATTTTATACCATGATTTTTCTTTACTTATATCTTTATGGATCCATTGAGATTTTTGATAGAAGAGAATAGAAAGAAGATGGAGAAAAGGGTAAACACTTTTGTTCTAAGCTGTGTTTTATTGAAGAAATTTATATAACCTAGGAACATGTAGGAATACCACTTAATGAAAATGACCCTCTTTCCACTTTGAAATGCAACAGATCTATGGCAACAGTATTTGCTGACAATGTTTCTGAGAGTTTTCTGCTTTTATTTGAGTTTTACATACTACAAAATAGAATAAATAATTCCACTTGCATTCTATGTTTGCACAACCTGAGAAAACAAAATGAAGAAAAATTATTCTCCCTCCGTTACCAAGTATCTTTTATCTGAAATTGTTGTAGAAAAACCATTTAATTTCTAGGAAATCATAACTGCTTCAGGATCATTTATCAAGTTGAAATAAACAAATGAACAAACAAACAAGTAAGTAATTGTAAAAGCTGTTTGAATTCTTTCAGTAAAAAGAAACTACGGGTGAAGTTTAGCAACTTCTTTGTAATAGAATCCCTACAGAAGCTTGTAAAGATTGTATGCCTGGCAACATTATTTAATAATAATAACAAAAGTACTTTATAACAGACCAAAGTTTAGCAAAGTGGAAGAATATGTACATATATCTGAAGAGAGACATATTTATAATGCTACTTAAAAATTTTAATTTTGACAGGGTGTTAAAGTACTGCCATATCAGATGTCAGAGGGAATTTGTATGGTTGTGAGTTGTTTCTGTTTCTCGTCCTTATGGGCTGATGACAACATGAGAACTCTAAATTAGGAAGCTCTACTGGGAATGTGTATGACACGGCTTTGGTTAGCTGATCATACCAGTAAGTATGATAAGTAGGAGAGAGTAGGATTATGTCACAGCTGAAAAGATAATTACTGTATAAATTACTCTTTAATAGCTTTTGTGCTATGTACTAGGAAACATGTCTCTCAGTTTTACCAATTAACCTACTGAGAAAAACTCCCAGTAAATTCATCTGTGTAACAAAGTATTGTTCCTGTTATTTCAACATTATTCTGTCTGAACACTTTTTTTTTTTTTCATTATTTTTTAATAAATTTCCAGTGGAATAAAATTGTAAGAATCTCATGATTATGAAAAGTTTCTGACCCACAAAATGAGAACATACTATGTTTCCTAGACATTCTACCATTCAAAAACTCTCAGTATGGAAAGAATTTCTATCCCAGAATGACTTTCTCCTGGCTAACAGCTGCAGAGTCATCTCAATCAGTATTTAGATCAGATTCTGTAAGCATTAGTATCTCAAAAGAATTGGCCTGAATTTCAAGTCAGATGAAGCCAAATTTCAGTTCTAATAAAGACTAAATAGATCACATTTATTTTGGAATTTGACAAAGAAATTTAACACTCATTTCAGTCCTCCACTGTTTTCTTTTTGTTTTCTGTGTCTGATGAAATCCTGGTTTTACTTTCTGTTGAAGGTTTAATCCTGTAAGCCATTCAGTCTACTCATGATCCAGTAAATGCCCTCCAGCAATTGTTTAACTTAATTTAAATCATTAGGAACTTAAAAACAAAATAATTGTCTACATGTTTTCTTCATCTAATGCTTAACATTTCAAATAATGAAGAAGGTTTTGGTGCTATTAAACAGCTCTTAGTCAAGAAAATGATGTATCTTAATTTAAAGGAGACATACAAATGACATGAACTTTGTTGAGAAGCAGAACGCTTCCTCCACTGACTGTAAAGGTGGACTGGGATGACTCATTTGCATGTTTCAAGCCTCCATTCAGATACTCCATACAGATGTCTAATGTAATTTGTGATACCATTAAGTCACTTAGCTGTCTTCCAGCTGCTTTTCTAGAGCCAAATATGTCCTCCATAGATCCTTGGATGCATATGTCACCCCTGAGGTATTTTTAGTTTCTAAAGACCTTTTAGTGGACAGGTGAACTGGGCTCCAGCTTCTTGTATGAGGAAAGTTTTCTGCCTGGATTGCACATAAGAGTTTTTTAAGGAGGAAGTCAATAAGCGAGTTTTAGATACTTCAGAAAATTAACAATTCTTGACTACAGCTTTTATATTTTTAATTAAGTTTAGATATCTGAGAAGGGAAGATTCCCATG
>VWZE01015221.1:17399-99641 GCA_013396675.1 Eubucco bourcierii
CCCCCCCCCCCCCCCCCCCCCATTTTTAATAGAATAACAGATTACTGTTGATGTAAAGACCTACTTTATAGGCATCTATTTTCAGTCTGAGATACTTACATATAGACATACAGTGTTTTCTCAGATAACCTAGAGTACTCCATTTGACCTCTGCCTCCTTTTCCAGTGGCATAGTCATGNAGATATCTCAGATTCCCCTTCAGGGAATCTTGAATGACAGTGAGAATCTTTTTTCAGTAACAGCAGCCCACTCCAAAAGCTAAGGGTGTAGAAGCCTGCCACAGGGCCAAAAATAAAGCACAAGAGCAGTCTTTTGTGTGTTTTCTGGTTTTCTTCTCTTTTCTTTTCTTCTTTTTTCTTTTCATTTATTTTATTTTATTTTATTTTCCTTTTCTTCACTTTTCTTTTATCTTCTTTTCTCTTCTTTTCTTTTCTCTTTAATGCAATTTGTAATTTTTGGGGTTTGTTTTAATTTTCTCCTTAGAGTAATTTGGGTTAAATTCTAGTATATATCGGATCAAAGCTATCCAGGAAATATCACTAGATATTCCAATTAAAAGCAAATTTAATAAAAAAGAACCTAAAATCCTAAGTATTAGAGAAGTTCTCAGATCACTACATGAATATTTCTGCAGTTCAATACGTAAAATGAAAGAGCTTCCACCTGCCATTTTTCTCACTTTATGTATAAATGATGCCTTCTTGAATCAGTATCAGATTATATACTCAGAAAATTAACATTGGAGTTCTAAAAAATATAATTATGTTGTCCAGTAGATCATAGAATCACAGAATGGTAAGGTTGGAAGGGACTTGTGAAAGCATTTGAAACTGTCCCATATGACATCTGTGGTGCTAAATTGGAGACACATTAATTTGCCAGATGGACTGCTCAGTGGATAAAGAATTGGCTGGATGGTCACACTCAAAGTAAAAATTTGATGCACAAGGGGAGACCAGTGAGAAGCAGCACTCCTCAGGAGTTGGCACTGGTACCGGTGTTGTTTAGCATCTTTAGTGATGACATGGATAGTGAGATTGAGTCCACACTCAACAAATCTGACAACACCACCCAAATTGTGTGTTGTAGTTGATACTCTGGAGAGAAGGGATGCCATATAGAGGGAACCTTGATGGACTTGGGAGCTGGGCCTATGCAAATGTCATGAAGTTCGGTTAGTCCTGCACACGGATCGGGGCAATCCCAAACACAAGTGCAGTCTGGGTAATGTGAGTAGCCCTGCAGAGAAGGATTTGTTGGTTTTGGTGGATGAAAAACAATACCAGCCACCAATGTGCACCCACAGCCCAGAAAGCCAATCACATCCTGAGAACTGTGGTGAGCATGTAAAGGTTGGTGATTTCCCCATCTACACTCCTCTGATGAGACCACACTTGTAATACTGTGTTCAGGTCTTGGGCCTCCATCATAAGGATGTGGACTTTTTTACAAGGGCGTGTAGTGATAGGGCAATAAGTATTAGCTTGGAACTGAAAGAGAATAAATTTAGATTAGATGTAGGGATGAATTTTTTTTTTTTTCTCTGAGGGTGATAAGGCACTGAAACAGGTTGTCCAGAGAGATTGTGGGTACCCCCTTTTTGGAAATGTACAAGGCCCCCTGGAATGCCCAGGGGCTTGGGCATTCTAATTTAGTGAAAGGTGTCCTTATCTACAACAGGTGGATTTGAACTAGATGATCTCTAAGGTCCCTTCAAACCCAAATCATGATTCTGATTTATATTCAGCTTAGCGTTGCAGGATGATCTTTTTCCCTCCATCCCCTTGTACTAATTCAGCATCAAGTGTCAAGCAAAGTAGCAATGTTAATTATAATATTTTGTGGCTCTGTCTTTTGCTGTTATTCTTTCTCCCTGTAAATGGTTTTACTTACAATCACAATTAACACAAGTATATTATATACTCACTTGAATCCTGCCTATGACAAGACTAGAATTGTAAGAAAGGGTTACATATGTTGCTTAAACAGCTAGTTGTTATTAATGTAATAGTTTATCCTAAAGAACTCACAAAACTGTCATTTATAACTGCAATTGAGCATTGTGACTGGAGTCAGCTACATGAGAACTCAACAGTGTGAGGACTCAACTGCCACAGAAAATGAAAGAAATACTGATTTTACAAATTAAATCAATGTACATTTTTATACTATCAAATTTTAATGTGCATCCATTCACTTTCCAAAGTAAATAAAACTATAAGACTTTTTTCCCTAAAAACAACTTTTCGAATATGATTACATTTTTCAACCATTTTCATGCCTTTCATGAAGGCTATCATTCTTTGATGAGAAATAGTAGTATGATAAAGCATTTGTCCTTACATGGCAGAAACAAACACAAGTGAAAAATCCAAAGAACCAACCATGCAAAAAACAAACAAACAATGTAATAATTAGATTTCACATTATTGGAAATAGAACAGTGGAAGAATCAGCAAATTTTGGCCTTGATTTCTGCATGTCTGACTTCTTGAGCAAGCATTTAGTCAGTCTCCCAAATATTTATTACAGAGTTGTGCTTCATTCAGGAACTCATGTACTTATTTACATATCTTAAATCAACATTTCTTATCCCCTTGGCTTATTCACACTGTTGCCTAGGTGACTAGAAAGTTCCCGTAACTTTTAACGGTTTTCAGAAATGTTCAGAATCTTGCTTTTAGATCACAGAGTGGGTAATTAAGGCAAGATTTCATTGCAAACCCATTAAAGTATTTTCAGTTGTTTTTTGTAGCTTTTAATTTTCACAGGCAAATGATCAAAATGTTGATCTTGATCTTCTGGTTCAAATGTAACCAGATGTAGATACAGGTCATTTTATAGTAAAGTTATAAAATTTTACTAATTATAAGACAGTTTCAGAAGATAACTGTATGCCAGTTCCTTCCACATAAGAAAGACAGAATTTGTCCAGTTTGCAAAAGGAAGGGTCAGATGAGAAGTTTTGAGTCCCAACTATGCAAGAAGTTATAAAGCACTTGGCTTGCTTTTCTCCTATAGGAAGAAAAATACAATACTATTTTCATAATCATATGATTTGTTTGAATTAATAAATTCCTACATAATATGGGTAATTTCCCTTTGAATTAACAGTTACCAGCTTCACAGTCATTTAGACGTATTTGAACCTCATTAATATTAATACAACTTTTACTTTTCACTACCAGCCAGGAAATACCTGCTCTAGTACTTGGATACACTGATATTATTGTATCCTGTTCTTGCTCATTTTGGCAGTAAAGACAGCATTAGGTAGTAAATTATGTATTTGTATTTTTCAACATAACAGGTGGTGTTAATGTGAATGAGAAACAGGGTCTTAGTTACTTTGTTGTTTGTTGCACTGCAGAACACTTAAACAATCACATTGGGTTTGTTGGGTTTGTTTTCCCCAAAGGGTTTTCTGTTTCTGTTTCCTGTGACAGAATGGTAATTTTGTCCTTGCCAAGAAAAGTCAAATGGTATATTAAAAGAGTAGTAAAGCATATATCTGAACAATTGCAGCTGAGAGAGAAAAAAAATAAAGTCTACCTTGCAAGGAATATAGATTTAGCAGTCTTCCTAGAAGGTAGGTAAAATCTAGTGCATTCTTCCATATTTTCTCTCCTACCAAGGAAAAAAAAATAAATCAACTCAAACCACCCAGCATGGTTAGTGCACTCAAAGATAAGTGAATAAGTCAATAATCTTTATCAACATTCCTATGTAAAGTCTTTGGAAGTAAAGATATTTTTCAAGTATTTATGGATCCTTCTGCTAAAACTTAGAGAAGATGAGTTCTGTTCCAGTCTAAAAAGTATTTCCATACACATGGAGAGATATAATTGAAGGCATTCAGCATTGCTAATTTTTTGCCTAAAACAGATTCTCAAAATGAACACATGTTTCTGTGACTTTCTTCTGTAATCAGGGAAGAGTTTGAGGGCAATGGTGAGATAAATTTGAGCTGTGCTCCTGCATATTTTAAATCCTAGTACCAAGTGTAATAGTTACACAATTTGCAAATAACTTTGTATTGGTACTTTAACTAAGGCATTGATAAAATCAGAAAATGTTCCTTAACTTTCTACAAATTGATCATATGTAATGTTCTCCCAATATTCCATCTTTCCAGACATGTTGGACTTGTGCCTGGGAGAGTTTTGATAGCACTGGATGGAGCTACTCACCTGGCTCCTGTAAGATAGTTTGAGAAGTTCCCCCAGCTCTGATTCAGATCCACCTTGATAGATTATAATAATTATTATTAATAATATTAACAACCAGATTAAAACATTATCAAAATATGGAAAAAAATGTTTATTAATGTTAAATCTTACCAGAAAATTTATTTACAAGGTATAGATGCACATTTACACAGGGGACAGGCAATTTAAACAGTTAAGCAAAAACCAGAAATGCAAACATTAATTTAAACTGGAAAGAGATTCACAGTGCTAATGCAGCTTATCCACTAGGGGATTTAATGACCACTAAACAAGGCAGCTGACACTTGGAACCTTTACAGGAGACTTTTAACATTCGATTTGGCAGGTTTTCTCATGGCTGGATGCTTTTATGAGGGATGTGTCCCTTTAGCATGTGCAGGCAAGCAGGTGATGCAGTTGGCCAGCAAACTGCAGCTTGGGGTTTTCTCTGGTGCCCAAGATGGTTGCCAGTGCACACAGCGAGGCTCATGGGTCTGGAGCACCTCTTGTCCCTGCATCTTTTTGCATGGCAGCTGTATAGTTGCTTGCTATGAGAGCCTTTTTTCAGCTGCAACCTCAGCAGCTCTTCTTTCTCTGGGCAATACACAGCAAAGCAAGGCTTTTCATTTTGGGCAGTATTAATATAACTTTCCTAAGACTATGAAGTGTTCTCCGTCTAAGGAGGAATGAGTGTCAGAAACCACACAGAATGGACTGGACCTGACCACAATACCCATTCCTTATCCCTCTGTGCCACTGTAGGGGAGGTAGCAGACGTGGGACCAGGAAGAAAGAAGGGATGTATTTAAGATCCAGTTGTATTTATTGCTGTTCTACTCTGTTGTGGGTTTAAGACTAAATGTCTCTAAGAACCACCAAGTTCCTTAAGGTCCTCCAGAAAGCAATAGATAGGTCCAAGGGTGACACTGGAGAAAGGTAATCTTTTGTTATTTCATCCCATAATGCCTGCATCTCGTCTTTATAAATGAGCAGGACAGGCTGTTTCTTGCTCTTTCTCACTTCCCTCCACTCCAACACATGCGCTGTTATCTCTTTGTGGAGGAAAGGTCTTCTCCTGGCCTTGGCTGGGAGTGAATTTCCAGCTACCTCACTGAGTCTATTGAGGCTTGTGGTAGGCCTGGGTCTAGTGGGAGGGTAGTTCAGCCTGCTCCTGGGCCTGCTAGGGCTGAGTTGGGGCAGGGGGTGTTTTGGAAGGCTCTGGAAAGTTTTGGCCTGGTGGGCCCAGATGGAGAGCTAGGTCTAATTCATGTATGTATTCCCTTTACCTGAATACCTTTTGTATATGTTTGTAAATAGAATTTCCATTTAAACTTGCAATCCATTGTGGAGCATTTTTATTTTAACTCCTTGGAAGGGGTAAAATACCTTTTCTGTCTTTTGCCCTGGGCAGCTTGTGGCTCAAAACATACTCTTAATCAGCTGGTGAATTGGTAGTGGTTTTGTTGTTTAAATTGGTTTTGTTTTCACAAGTTGAGATTGTCCTTGACCATAACTGATGAGTGATTCCTCCCTGTGCTTACTTTTGTCTCTGAAGGCTATTGTTGCATTTTTTGCCTTCATTCAAACAGACACGGCTAGGAACAAGCAAGCAACTGCTTGGTGTTTTATTGCCAGATGGGTGGGCTGGTGGCATCAGACTATTATGCTGTAAAATCTCCCTTTTTTTCCCAAAAAAAGCTGTAGCTGCCACCTTCAACATGTCTAATTCAGCACTTGCCCTGTTCATTCATCTGTTTTATTAACTTTTTATTAATCTCTGATTTTTTTTGTTTGTGGGTTGTTTTTTGGTTTTTTTTTTGTGTTTGTTTGTTTGTTTGTTTTCTAAGGATGTTACATATGAATAGAAACAGAATAACAGACTTAGAAAATTATTTGAATAATTAGTGGGAGCAAACTCCCAAAACACAGCCTGGTGTCAGTGCTGCAATCATAATATATTAAGGATGTCACTAACAAATTTACAGATATGTAATTGATTTAATAAAATCTTGTTCACACAAAGAATTTGTAGGAACTCTTTGCATTTTAATATATTTCTCCAGGAGTTAAAAATTATACATATATACATAAAATTCACTCATAAAATGAAAAAGTACTGAGTATTACATTGGATTGAAGTATTTCAGACACACTCAGTTGTCTCAGAAGAACTCATCTGTTATGAAGGTCAAAAAGGTCATGCAGTTAGTTCTAACTGTTAGTGGCATGTTATTTGAAAACATGGTATTTGTAGTGATGGACCAGCTAAGGCCTAAGGTACATCAGTGGAAAAATAAGGTTACCAGGTGGGCAAAGACAATATAATTTCCTAACATAACAGTTTTGCCCAGTCTCTTCTTATTTTATAAATTGTGTTATAAAGTCAAGAATGTTCCATTCCACCAATACACAATTCAATAACAGCTTGGAATCGGCAGCTGGAAGCTATGACTGACACAGAAGCCAAGTGTCATTTCATTATGTATTTACAGAAAATATTCAATTTATTGCACATAACTGGAAAGGCAAACGTGATTAAATACATAGATTACATACATAATTCAAATATACATAATAAATTTAATGCAGGCATCTAGATATGTAAGATAGTTTATCATTTATATGTATGCAGATTTGAAACATGACAATGTCATTACATTTTCTATTTAAGTGAGTGCATGCAAGCATGCATTCACTAGTTTTCCTCAGCAAATTTCTATAATTGGGAATTTTATAAACAACTTAGAAAGACTTTTAAAACAATATACTACCTTTGGGAAACGTTAAAGTTCTAATAACACAGTATTCAGCAAAATACATGTTGTTATTTCAGATCTCTAACCCCCAACTTGTTGTTATAGTCTCACATTGCTTTACATAGCATGTGTGATTTAGCCATTAAAACACATGAATATTGAAAAGATCAGTTTAGCCTAGCATATTATTGACTTGACTCATGTAAATTGAGCATGATATTGTTCTGTCATAGTAGAAATTTGGTGCAGTAATAGAAACAGAAAATACCAGAACACAGGATTCATTTTTAAATCCAAGGAGAATTCTGAGTTGCTCAGATCCCACTTATGTAAACAAACATAGTCCCATTTATTCATATTAATGGCAAAAAGATGAATGTGATACTGAATAGACCTTAACTTTGAAAGAATTTGTCTTAGACACAATTGGGAAAAAAAATCATCATGTTAGTCTGGGTCTTACTCCGTTTAGATGTGATTTCTATTCAAATTTTTATGCTGATTTAAATTATTTGGTTTTAGCTCTCAAGTAACAAATTTGTGAAACATCTAATGAGAATTAGGAATATCATCATGCAGCCCAGGACAACCACACATTAGGCTACACCAAAAGAAATCTGACCAGCAGGATAAGTGAGATGATTTTCCCTCTCTGCTCTTGTGAGACCCCCATCTCAAGTACTACATGGAGTTCTGGGGCCCCCATCATAATGAGAACATGGAACTGCTGAAACGGGTCCAGAGGAGGGACACAAAAATGATCAGAGGTCTGGAGCACCTCTTCTGTAGGGACAGTCTACAAGACCTGGCCTTGGGGACACGTCATGGTGGCCTTCCAGTACCTGAAGGAGACCTACAAAATAGCCAGGAAGGGACTTTTTTCCAAGGGCTTGTTGTGATGGGAGGTGAGGAAGTGGATTGAAGCTTTGAGGAGTGTAGATTTAAAATAGATATTAGCAAGAAATTCTTTGCAGTGGGAACACTAAGACTCTGGAAAAGATTGCCCAGGGAGGTCAGGGAAGTCCTCTCCCTGTTCAGGGCCATGTTGGATGAGGTCTTGAGCAACCATGTCTAGTGAAGAGTGTCTCTACCCATGTCAGGGGGTTTGAAACTAGGTGTTCTTTAAGGTCCCTTCCAACTCAAACCATTCAATGAATCTATGAATCAATGGTCTCATGATTGAAGCATTTTATATTTTTTTTTTTAAAGCACGATCTAGATTAATATGCCAAATCACTTAGTTTTCTTTTGTCTTTCACCAAGAACACATTATATAAGCAATCTTCTGGTTTTCTGAGTGCCTTTCTAGTTTTGTCTTTGAAGTAGAGCATTACAGTGATTGGATTTTTCTTGGTGCATCATCCCCATTTTTCTATACATCTGCTGATACACTAAAACCCCAACTCAGTTGCCTCCTTTTCTGATAGTAATGCTTCCTTTATTCCAGCTAATCTTTTACTTGGCATTTATCAATGGCATTTGGAGCATGCCAATCTTGAACGTTCAGCAACCTCCTGTGGGTACTTGCCTTGAATCAAAAAGCCACACAGATTTTAATGGAAGCTATGCTGAATTTAGTGCACGATTAGGTTTTTAAATCTCATTGTAATTATAGTAATGAGCCCCTCTTGGAACAAACCATCCTGTTATACAAATATTATTTAACTTTTTGGAAGAGTAACATTAATTTATACAGTTATTATGGTAATTTATTGATATAACTATTTTACGACATATGGCAGGATGTTGGCATTTTTGGTGATTACAGACATAATGTTTTCCACAGAAAATAAAACCCGACTAACTGCACCATCTAATGTTTTTAAGAAAGAAAAAAGCAAGCACACAAAACATCTTACCTAAGTTCATTGTTATTTTCAAACTGAGTCCTGCAACACTTTGTAAATAGTAATATTTTTATTGGTGTTATTCACACTGGCAGACACAAACTATGAATACAAACATTGAAACTGCAAATGAGCCTGGGAAACTTATCACATGGATACCATATATCCAACAGTAAAAAATAAATGCGTGTTTTATTTTAGTTAACAATGACCTGAGCCTGTCTATTTAGTATAATGAAATTAGAAAGGCAATTGAAATAATACTGCTTTTTTATTACATTCAAATCCAGCAAATTTATAGATGCAATATGCGTAGTGAACCAGTCTGTCTTGTGGAAAGGACAGACTAATTTTAAAATAACAAACAAAAAAACCCAAAAGAACTTCAAAACCCAAACCAAAACAAAAAAAAACCACAAACAAACAAAGCAAGATACACAAACTATGATCTAGGAAGCTGCTAAACTAATAGGCAGAACCTGACAAAATCTACCTAGACATTTAAGGCTAAGCATAAGCCTGCACTGGAATCATGGTAGACTAAGATGAACATTTGTTAAACAGTGTAGAAATACAGGTATTTTATATGCAACTATGTCCTCCTTTAGACTTACTTTTGCATACATTCTCTGGAATGTATGCACTGATGTTGGAAATTTTACTAAACTATGATAAATTCATTTAGCAACAGAGAGAAAACCATGATTATCTTTGGATGAGCTATTGGTGAGGCCCTGAAGAATATCCCGTGCCCTTTTATGTTTTTCCTTGTCTACTTCTGCTATGTGAACATATCTTAGCAACAGTTTATACTCAGCAGAATTTATAATTATTGAAAATGGAGGAAGGCAATGAAGCATATATTTTAATTGTGGAGAAGTTTAACCCCTGAGAAAAATCCTACAAGAGAAAATGTAGGACTAATGGATTCATTTTAAAATATGTATTTGCATGTTTTGGGCAAACCCAGGAGACAATGAATTGCAAAACAAATGATTTTTTTTTTCTAATCGCAACAAATTCAAAAAAGATTGAAGAATACTAAGTATCAGTAAATATGTCTTTGAAAATAAAGGGTGAATAGAACCATACTCTGGACAGGGAATTCTGTAAGTGAAACACAGTTTATATAAATTTAAGAATTAAAAGAAAGAAGCCTACAGAAATTAGTTCTATTTCTCCTTCCTCTCTTCTTCTTGTTCTCCCTTCTTTCTTTCCTTCCTTCCTTCCAAAATCCAAATTCCAAGTTCCTTCCAAATTCCTGAATTCCTTCCAAATTCTTTCCAAATTCATTTCAAATTCCTTCCTTCCTTCCGATTTATCTCCTTTTTAATACTGAAAAGTAAGCCTAATATTTTATTTCTTTATTTCACAGAGAGCTGTGATGATTAATAAGTTATTACCTTTCAAACTCTCTGGCATTTACAGCTTAGAAATATGGTACACTGTACTGACTGCTGATTGTGCCATTTACAGAGATTTCATGAGATTTTTTTGGAACTTCTGCTTAATCCTGTGCATATTCTTAGAGATAAACTGTGTGAGAAACCTAACCATAATGACTTTTGAGATTTGCAGATCGAAGACAAAAAATAAATTAGAGTGCACAAGGAAATATTTTATGTAATGCAGTTTTCCTTCTGCGATGGGAAATTTAAGTAAAATTTGGATTCTTTGGTTCGTGTACAGAAGATCATGAATGTAATGTTTCTCACTTATTGTATAGCTGTCTCTGAGAAGAAAACATCTGCTCTAAGAACATCTGATTTTAGTCTAAAGTGGAGGATTTGCTTAATGTGAACACATTAACCCATGAAAATTTGAAAAAATGATAACAATTCCTTTCACTCAGCCTGTTAGGCATGATAAGGGGATTTAAATATTCAATAAAATTAAGAGCTCAGTTGCAGACAGATGGAGAAATAGAAACCCTGATGATGGTGGCTAGTTAGAGGGAAACCCTATTTTTACTTTTCCTACTATACCATATTAAAAAAAAGAAAAAAAAAAAGAAAAAAAAAAAAAAAAAAAAGAAGTCCGAAGTGTCCATTCCTTCAGTATCAGAATTTGGTCAAGGAAGGAACAGAAAGGCTGGTAAATTCTAACCTCTGACTTGTATGCACAAAAAAAGGTAATACTCTGACCAAGCTAACAAGTAGCCTTTTTGGTGCTTTTTGCAGATAAAAGCAGATTTACCTCTTGGTTTGTTGCATGCAATATAACAGTGTTCTATTCACACTTCAGGAGTAATTCCAGCTGCCCCAGAGGAAAAAAGAAAAAGTTTTCTAGCAGTTTTCAAAAGCAACAGCAAGAATCGAACTATATGTAAGCCTTGGGATATTGTTAAAAGGGGTGAAAAGGGAAAATGAGGAAGAGGTCAGTAATTGGAGAGCAAAAGGTTAGATGCTACTGGCTCATCTGGGAGATTTCTACTGAGAAAGTGCCCACTCTTGTTTAGCTGGTTGACTGATTTCATCTGGGAGAGGCAATTTTCTGTGTATACTGGGTAGAAAGAAAGATAAAATAAAGAATAATTATTTTTGGCAAAGTTAGGTAATTCCAAGTCCCAGCCATCTTCATTTGGTCACCAGCTGTTCCTGCTGAACAGTATTGTGTTGCACAGTATTAATTCTCCATTTGTGTTCTTATTCCCTATTGCTATTGCTTTATCTGTTGTTTCTATTCCACATTTTCTGGCTTTTAGAAATCCTGTTTTGCAAACTACTGCTGCAGTTCTAGAATATTTACAGCTCTTAATTTATTGATATTTTTTATGCACAGCTGTAACTCATTCCAAATGAATTTTTGGTCTGCAAATGTACTATCATTTTTCAGGTACTACAATTAATGTACTGCATATTGGGCAGCCTGAAGTTCACCTTCATGCTAAAAGCTAGCCTAAAAGACCTGTACAGGGAAAATTATCCATGAACCTAAGCTGAAAAATCCATTGTGCCATCAATAATGAGGTCACACACTATCAGGAATACTGTTTTCTTTAGCAGTTCGTTAAAGGGTAGTGTTTTCCCTTCAGAAGATATAAAAGTTAGAACCCTAACTGCAACTATCAGGAATACTTGCAAGCAAACAAAACCATAAAATATGTACCTTATGAATGTTTCATGTCCCAAAGAATCTAGTAGCTCAGTGACTAAGGTAGTCATGAACTAAAAGAGGAACTGAGTCTCACAGTCCACCAGGCCAGAGCTAAAGTATTCTCTTTACTCCAGTTTAAGTATACATTCAAGTCTGGATCTCAGTTATCCATATGACACTTGTAGTGGTTTGCACTCTGACTGAACTTGGCATGCAAGGATTGTTTCTCCAACTGGGAAAAAACAGTCTGGAGGCTAGCAGTACAGAGTGACTGAATCAGGCTTGCCAGAAGTTTTTCTGCTGTGTTTCTCCAAGGATTTCTCTGTAAAAGTCTCCTCATATACACAGATTCAATATCCTTCCAAGTTTACTAAGGGAAGGATTCTTTGCATCTCTGTATCAAAATACCTCACACCAGGCCAATACCTGCAAGCTGGAGGGGGCACCCGAGTCTCAGAAAGACATATAGCTCTGATGAGACAGAAAAAACAAACACACAGCAACGTGGAGCATCTTCTGGAACACCTTTCAGACTATTTAGAACAAATAACTGATTCAAATAAAAAAAAAAATAGTTGAGTGTGTTTGATATTTTGGCATTTCTAGTAGAGGGCTCCAGTCTTTGTTGACTTGTTAAGACAAAGTCACTGGTGCTTGTCTGTTCTTGTTTTGGCTTAAACTGCTTTCATTTTTAACGGTTCCTTAGAGATCGAGTGGCTATAGCAAGTCTGTTGTAGCTGAATCCCTTAGAATACTGTATGGAGTAAGGGTTTGACATGCCCTCAAATAAATACCCCTAGCAAGCAAGAGCCCTTCTATTTTTCCTACTGAGACTGGCAAATTAGGCAATTTTCAAACTTGAATTGAAAGCCAACAACAAGGACACAGTCTGATAAAAAGCATAACAAAAAACTCTTAGGTCGATTTAAGACTGAGGAGGAAAAGCCCTACCACAAAAAGTGTTTTGATCTTAGTGAGGTCCTTGGGATACTGCCAGTTCATCACAATCCTTCACTCCCTCTCTTGGTTCTTTCTGAGGAAACAGTCAACTTCAAGGCAAAGCAAGGCAAGGAAAGAATTATTCTCCAGGAAAATGGCCCACAACATACTTTTGCAGTTGATGGTGTTTAAAGGGGGTGAGTGAATGTATCAGGTCCTGCTTGTTTAATTCCAGTTTTTTATTTTTCCTTAGCTCAGAACTGTCAGGACACATAAAACATGTACCTTACTTTCCTTGCAAAGGATCTCTAAGACATATGTTGTATTTATCCAAGAGCATAAGCTACAGAAGAATCCAAGAGTGGAACACTATATCAGTTCCTTCTTAAAGAATTCTCTAACACTGCCTACTGCTCCGTCAATATTTTCATAAGGAAAATGGAAGAATGCAAGGAATCAGAGTAAAAGATTTGTCTTTGAGTATCTGAAAGGGTCCTTTGAAAACAAACAGTCTCTTTCACAATGGAGTGGATGAGTAGAAGCAACTTAGCCACTCTAAAGCGTTATTCTATGAGTGGAGTAAAACAAAGATCTGTGTAGGATTCAATGTAAACACCTTAGGACCCTGACCTGATTTTGCCAGATCAGAATCACAGACTGAAGACCATTAAAAGTTCTGAATCAGCCAGGATAGTTCCCTCACAGGTGCATCCCATAGCATGAGCATCACACTCAGTATAAAAGAGGAAGTTTTTTGAGAAAAAGGGAATATCTTTCTAGAGTTTTCTGCTTTGGGTCCTTTTCACTGCTTTCCTGCTCTTGAGGACTGCCTTCCTGCTTATT
The DNA here is from genome assembly GCA_013396675.1 of Eubucco bourcierii. Classification (NCBI taxonomy): domain Eukaryota; kingdom Metazoa; phylum Chordata; class Aves; order Piciformes; family Ramphastidae; genus Eubucco; species Eubucco bourcierii. The sequence goes on from VWZE01015221.1 coordinate 31,090, forward strand.
GTGACTGCTGCATTTTTGCTGGGATGAGAATAACTTTATATGCTTTGTACTGATGATGTATCACTTCGTGTATTTCGTTAAATCCATTTTTATTTCAGCCCATGACTCTTCCTTCCATTTCTTGACTCCCCTTCTCTCCTGGGAAGAGGTCATAAAGTGATAGAGTAACTGCTATAGTTTAGTCCCAGATAAGGCTAAATATCAACAGTTGTGGAGGGTTTCATGTTAACTAATGACTTCAGTAGAAGAGATCTATTACCTTGCAAATTCTTTTAAAAAAGTACTTACATCTTTCTGTTGTAAATGCAGAATATTTTGTTGTTTCTGTTGGGAGACCTCTTTCTCTCAGTACCTCCTATTTAGGTACATGCTGACTACTTATGTTGTCAATCTGAACTACCTTTTCATTCTCACAGATTCTGCATGATTTATCACAGAATCATAGAATGCATTGGGTTGGAAGGAACCCTCAAAGGTCCTCTTGTCCAACCCCCTTGCAGTGGACAGGGACATCTCCAACCAGATCATGTTGCTTGCAACCCCATCAGGTTTGACTTTGAATGTCTCCAAGAATAGGGTCTCAACCACATCCCAGGAGAACCTGTTCCAGTATTTCACCACTCCCATTGTAAAGAACTTTCTCCTTATGTCTAACTACATCTATCTTGCTCCAGTTTAAAACTATTGTCCCTCACCTTATTGCTACATGCCCTTCTAAACAGCCCTTAGCCAGCCTTCCTGTAGGTCCCTTTCAGATATTGAAATACTGATATAAGGTCTCTCTGGAGCCTTCTCTTCTCCAGGCTGAACAATTCCAACTCTCCAAGCCTGTCTTCACAGGAGAGGTGCTTTAGCCCTCTGATCATCTTTGTGGCCCTCGCCTAGACCTGCTCCAGCAGATCCATGTCTCTCTTGCCTTGTGGGCCCCAAATCTGGACCCAGATGAGGAACTTCATGAGGTTCTCCGTAGTCCACTTCTTTAGCGTGACTAAGGTCTCTCTGGATGGTATCCCAACCTTCAGTCTTATTAGATGCACCACTCAGCTTGGTATCATTTACAAATTTGCTCAATTTCACTGTCTATGTCATTGATGAAGATATAGAACATCACTGGTCCTACTACAGACCCCTGAGGGGCACCAGCAGTCACCTGTTTCCAACTAGACATTGAGTGGGTGACCACTACCCTTTGTATGACAATATTCAACCAATTCTAACCGATTTATCTGACCCCTGTACTTTAAATACTGCATAAGAGACATATTCTAAAACTTAAAAGGCAGATAATAGCAACATAAAAGGGGATTTATGAGTTATAACTAGAAATTGTAAAATACTTTCGTGTAGTAATGATTTTTTGAAACAGATTGCCTTATAGTCAAAAGCAAACAGTAATAGTCGGATTGCACATTGCTAAAAGCTCTCCGACACCTATCTTTCTTGTTATTCATAAGATGTTTATAAAAGAAACTTATATTTTACAAATCCTTTTATTATGCTAATAATACACTCATTGTGGGTGGGTAATTTTTTCTCAAAGAAATGCTAGTTATATGATGAAGGCTTGTCTGCACAACACTCACATTCACAAAGAAGTACAGAGAAGGAAAAGCAGGAAAGGCAGGCTAAATAATACATTGCCAGTCCTATAACTGTCACCACCAGCCCATCACAGGCCCATTTGCACAAATCTAGAGAAGGAGTAGAGCACAAAGGCAAATGTGAATAAAAAATAAGGACTTGGAGGAAGCAGCACCCAGTCCATGCTCCTCCTGGGTCTGTTTCAAGGAGATCTTCAGATTCATAGTCCAGGTATGACACCCATAAATGTGAATAAACACTTCAGCACCTATCAGGGTGAGGGCATGTTGCTACCTAGGGCTATGAGACACATTGTGGAATGCACAACGTTTACTTTGGGATGTTGTGGTGGTTTGGGAGTTACCCACCCCTCAACACTTTATAAAATCACCCAGACTAGACTCAGCTGGCTGGAAGTTAAGGAATGAAGCTATATTTACAGCTTAGCACAACATACAAGCAGATACATTCATACACAATATACAGAAATATACAAGTTAAAGGTAATAGAATCATAGAATCATAGAATGGTAAGGTTGGAAGGGACCTCAAGGATCATCTAGTTCCAACCCCCTGCCATGGGCAGGGACACCTACCACTAATACAGGTCACTCAAGGCCTTGTCCACCCTGGTCTTGAACACCTGCCACAACCTCCCTGGGCAACCCGTTCCAGTGCCTCACCACCCTCACTGGAAAGAACTTCCTCTTGACATCCAGTCTAAATCTTCCCTCTACCAGTTCAAACTCATTACCCCTTGTCCTGTCATTGCAAGACCTTGTAAATAGTCCCTCCACAGCCTTCCTGTAGGCCCCCTTCAGATACTGGAAGGCTACTTTAAGGTCTCCTTGAAGCCTTCTCTTCTCCAGGCTGCAGAGCCCCAACTCTCTCAGGAGAGAGGAGAGCTGCTCCAGCCCTCTGATCATCTTCATGGCCCTCCTCTGGACCTGCTCCAATACAGAAACACAACACCCCTCCCAGAAATCAGAGTCCCCAGGAGGGGCTCCCAACCACCCTTCCACCTTCTTTCAATCCCTCTAACTTACCCCAGGGTTTGCCTTACGCACAAGGTCAGTTTGGAGGATCAGCCATGGGGGGTAGGAGCAGAGTTAGGTTACTCAGCAGAGAGATCAGAAGCTCCCAGGGAGGCAGAGACGAGACTCTCTGTCTCTTATCTATGTTTGTGTTCTTGTTTTTACACATCTCAGCAAGCCTATGAGTGAAGTAGACATTACCATTGTTTTCCTTTTCACAGCTTATAATCTCTTCTGATAAAAATATTCCAATTAGCCTCAAACCAACACAGATATGTAGGTGAGGAATTGAAGGAAAGGAGATTTGGGGAAGCACAAACATGAGGAACTAGAGGAACAAGAGTGAAAAAATGACCAGTTGCCTGTGAAGAATTGGTTAATGCATATACTTGTCCGGTTATGTAATGATCAGCACAGGCCATCCCACCTTCTTACTAAACTGTAGTTCAAACAAGTGCCTGGGTAAGTGAAAGCAATAAGTTTGACCAGGGATAGAACCATGTATCTGTGATACCAGCAACTAGAGCAAGACCAAGTGTTTAAGTGAGTGCAAGGGGCAAGCCCCACTTGTTAGTTTAGGTAGTGACCTGGGAGCCAGAGCAGGGCTGCTTCTCTGAGAGTGAGGCAATTGAATGAGCTGGTTATCAGGGGAACCAGAGAGTCCACCCAGCTGCTGATGGGAGATTCAAGGGTCAAGACCTGCTGTTGTGTTGATGCAAGTCAATGCAACCAATCTGTGTGATGTGAGCAGTAAGGCCATTGCTGGCTTAGAAAACCATCTAAGTTAGAAAACAATAAATAGTGAAAATGGTAAGCCCTTTGGGGGAGAACAGCTGTAAACAGAGGCCTGAAACTGAGAAGTCAAGCCTGCTCTGGAACCATTTTATTTGATTCCGGGGTAACATCCAGGACTATGGGACACTGAGGGGATCAGAAGTGTATCTTGCCTATGGTGCAGAAACTAGCCAGACTGAACCTTGGCAAAGATTTCCATTAGATTTAGATTGTCATGTACACAGGTTGAAATGTATGCCCTAAAATAAAAGCTTAACAATGGAAATTGCTTATCCCTTTTTATAGTTATCATGATTGCGAGATGCATTTTAAATTATAAGTCATATATTCAGTTCTTGACTCTACCTCACCCTAAATTCCTCTTTGGCAAAGAAGAAACTAGATGAGTGTATGCACAAAGAAATATTTCTCTGCCTAAAGGTTATTAGTAAGAGTGGCTATGCTGTAAAAAAAACAACAACAACCAACCAAACCCAAAAAACAAACAAACAAAAAAACAACCCAAACCCAAACCTCAAAACCCAAATAAAACCTCAACAAATCAAACCAGTCACCCAAACACTTTAAAAAACAGTAAATGGAAAGAGGCCTGAGAAAAATTGTATTTGTCAGCTAGGACAAATAATTTCTTAGCAATTATATTTTATACATGTTTTACTTGCTGATTTCCAATATGACTATGATTATTTAATGAAATTAGGGGACTCCAGGCCTACCAGTCTGACCTCAGTGCCAGGAAGGATTATGGAGCAGATCATCCTGAGTGCCATCATGTGGCACTTACATGACAACCAGGCAATCAGACAGTCAGCATGGGTTGATGAAAGGCAGGTCCTGTCTGACTAATGCAATCACCTTCTACAATAAGGTGACCTGCCTAGTAGATGAGGGAAGTGCTGTGTACATTGTCTACCTGGACTTTAATAAACCTTTAACACTGTCTCCAACAACATTCTCCTTCAGAAACTCACAGCACATGGCCTGGATACGTGCACTTTGCACTGGGTAGAAAATCTGACTGGATGGCCATGCTGCAAAGAGTGGTGGTGAATGGAGTTCAGTCTGGCTGGCACCCAGTTACTATTGGTGTCCCCCAGGGTTCAGTACTGGGACCTGTGCCCTTTAATAGCTTTATCAATGATCTGGATGTGGGGATTGAATCCAACCTCAGTAAATTTGCAAATGACACCAAGCTGGGTGGCAGTGTTGTTCTGCTAGAGGACAGGAGGCCAGTGGGTCCTGGACAGGTTAGACTGATGGGCTAAGGCTAACTGTGTGAAGTTTGACAAGGCCAAGTGCCAGGTCCTCCACTGGGTTAACCCTATGGTAAGCTACAGACTTGGGGATGTGTGGTTGGAAAGCTGTGACTCAGAGAGGGACCTGAGAGTTCTCATTGACAGTCGATTGAATATGAGTCAGCAGTGTGCCCAGGTGGCCAAGAAAGCCAGCTGCATTCTGGCTTGTATTAGAAACACTGTGGCTCACAGGAACAAGGAGGAGATCATCCCCTTGTCAGCACTGGTGAGGCCACACCTGAACTATTGTGTTCAGTTCTGGGCCCCTCACTACAAGAGGGACATTGAGGTTCTGGAGCATGTCCAGTGAAGAGCAACAAGGCTGGTGAAGGGCCTGGAGCATATGGCCTACAGGGAGCATCTGAGGGTTGTTTAGTCTGGAAAAGAGGAGGCCGAGGGGAGACCTCATCACTCTCTACAACTACCTGAAGGAAGATTGGAGTGACAAGGAGGCCAGCCTTTTCTCCTCAGTGTCAAGCAATAGGACTAGAGGAAATGATTTCAAGCTACACCAGGAGAGGTTCATGCTAGATGCCAAGAAATACTTCTTCACAGAGATGGTCATCAGGCACTGGATGACCTACTGCCTAGGGCAGTAGTGGAGTCACTGTCCCTGGAGTTGTTTTAGCAGCTTGTGGACCTGGTGCTTAGGGACAGGGTTTAGTGTTGACCCTTCAGTGCTAAGCCAACGGTTGGACTGGATGATCTTTAAGGTCTCTTCCAAACGGATGTTTTCTGTGAAAGTCATGTGGAAGTCTGTGTCCCTGAAATTAAATGGGAAGCTGGGTACCACTAAGCTTATTGGGGTGTGTAGCCATCATGGATAATATTTTAACATGGGTTAACATACGAATGAGCTGTTTCAACACAGCATATTGGTCTATTGTGAGGAACAATCATCTAATCAGAGCATGTATCTATCAGTCTGGCTACAAGACAAATTATTCAAACATTCCTGCTAATTGACAATCAGTTTAATAATTTTAATTTGAAGTCTCCCTTGGTGATGGATGAAATTAAGGATGAAATTAAAAAGTTATAGTGAGTTGAATGATAAACTAGACTTTACCATCTATGAGCACACACAATGGGAATTTTCTAAAGGGATTATTAGGGGAAGGTTAATTAGTATTTCATCTGGGAAATGGTAACAGATGAGTTAAAGCAAACCTGCACATAATATCGAAATAATTAGAGAAAATACTCAAATAAAACAACACCCCAAAATATTTATTAAGTATATAGCATGTATAAAAAGCCATTTATGTTACCATCCTATTAACCAAAAAGGAGGCATTTTTAACATTCTTCGAGCAAATACAATTTTGAATTGGGAAGTTTAGAGGAAAACTTATTGATGTATACATTTTCCAAATAGAAACCATGGAATTAAGCCATTGTGAAGGATCTGAAAGAGAGGACTCACAACAAATCCTCTGTTATAAAAAAAGAACTCTGTTTATTTTTTCAGTAAGACTTAATATGTAATTATCATAAATGTATGTACGTTAGTCAACTGTTTAGAATTATCAGCATAGGCATTAAAATTTCAGTATTTAAACTAAGTTTAAATTTAAATGTATATATATATATATGCATAGATAAATAAGAAATGTCCAGATTTTCTTGTCATTTAATAAATAAAAATGTATTTTTAATCTTAAAATCTAATCCACTTAACCCAATCTATGTATAGAAGATTATCCAAATTACTACTCAAAAACAGTGCAACACAAATATTTTAGTAAGATTGCTCAGAAGGATATCACAGAAAAGAACACGGCAGATCACCTAATGAGAAACCAAATAAGCCAGAATGTTACACAAGTCATGACAGATGAAACATTCTTTTAAAATAGTTAATAACTGGTTATAACAGCTCATTTTTTTCTGAGTTACTGAGCTCAGCCTCCAAACATCTTTTGCAAAGAAGTTCAAGGACAAGGATGCCTTGTATTGAACACAGGTAAAACTATTTGCTCACTACTGTCAGTGCTACTGAGTCATTTCTATAGACCCAGCAGAAGTACCTGATTCTTAGAATACAATCACTAGCTACTGAAGTTGCAAACTCACCCAAAACAAATGAATATAGAAATGTTTTCAAACAGGAACATCTGTTCCAAATACTTTGGGAAAGCAGCCTAGAGGCAAAAGCATACTCAGGGCAATAAATGATGAAAATAGTTTGTCAATGTGGATTTTTTAAGAAGCAGAGGTGCCCCTTTCTTGTTAGACTTTTCCTGAAGATCAGAATACACATTGTGATTTAAGTTTATTCCACAATAAACTTATGGGGTTAAACAAAACCAAAACTAAACAAAAAAACAAAAAAAAAAAAAAAAAAGGAAAAAAAAAGAGCTAGAAAAAGTAGATTGAAAGAGCCTTTGGATCTAACATTTTGCAGAACTTTAGAACTTTGGCAAATAAAATACTTTGTAGGGTTTGTAGGTATAATTTGAAAAAAAAAAATACTATTACTTCAGTAGTATTTCCAAGTAGGACTGAATGTAAATGTCATATCTGAAACAGTCAGAAATGGACAGGGGAGAGGGATAATATAATAAAAAACCTATGTCTCAAGATAGAAGGAATTTCTTAGGATGAAAAGCAAAAGCAAAGGCCATGCATGGAAGCATGAGGAAACAAAAATATTATTCTCTACTTAGAATCATAGAATGGTAAGGTTGGAAGGGACCTCAAGGATCATCTAGTTCCAACCCCCTGCCATAGGCAGGGACACCTCCCACTAGTACAGGTTACTCAAGGCCTCATCCAATCTGGCCTTGAACACATCCAGGGAGGGAGCAGCCACAACCTCCCTGGGCAACCTGTTCCAGTGCCTCATCACCCTCACTGTAAAGAACTTCCTCCTAACATCCAGTTTAAATCTCCCCTCTGCCAGTTTAAGCCCATTGCCCCTTGTCCTGTCATTGCAGGACCTTGTAAATAATCCTTCCCCAGCCTTCCTGTAGGCCCCCTTCAGATACTGGAAGGCTACTATCAGGTCCCCTCGAAGCCTTCTCTTCTCCAGGCTGAAGAGCCCCAACTCTCTCAGCCTGTCCTCATAGGAGAGCTGCTGCAGCCCTCTGATCATCTTTGTGGCCCTCCTCTGGACCCGCTCCAACACTTCCATGTCCTTCCTGTGCTGAGGGTTCCAGAACTGCACACAGTACTCCAGGTGGGGTCTGACGAGAGCAGAGTAAAGGGGCAGAATCACCTCCCTTGCCCTGCTGGCCACGCTTCTCTTGATGCAGCCTAGGACTCGGTTGGCTGTCTGGGCTGCATGTGCACACTGCAGGCTCATGTTGAGCTTTTCATCAACCCAGACTCCAAGGTCCTTTTCCTCAGGGCTGCTCTCCAGCCATTCACCACCCAGCCTGTATTTGTGCTTGGGATTGTGCCTACCCAGGTGCAGGACCTTACACTTGGCCTTATTGAATGTCATGAGGTTGGCCTGGGCCCACCTCTCCAGCCTGTCCAGGTCCCTCTGGATGCCATCCCTGCCCTCTAGCAAGTCGACTGTGCCACACAGCTTGGTGTCATCTGCAAACTTGCTGAGGGTGCACTCCATTCCTCTGTCCATGTCACTGACAAAGATGTTAAACAGCACTGGTCCCAGCACTGACCCCTGAGGGACACCACTTGTCACTGGTCTCCAGGTGGACATTGTGCCCTTGATCACCACTCTCTGGGTTCGACCATCCAGCCAATTCCTTACCCAGCGAGTGGTCCATCCATCAAGTCCATGTTTTTCCAGTTTGGTGACCAGGATGTCATGTGGGACAGAGCCAAAGATACTTCTTATCAAGCAGATGATATTCAGTCACTCGTGGGAAGCAGGGCTTCAATACACATAGTTGTGGCTCCAAAGGAGAGCTGCCACCAATGAATTCACCTACACTCTTGCTTTCACTTAGTTTCTATATCTGAGTTGATGTCATGTGGTATACAAGGTCAGTTTGTCACCTGGCCTGGCTGTGTCCCATCCCAAGATCTTGCCCATCCTTCAGTCTGCTGTTGTGGGGGAAATGCTGGAAAAGCACAGTCTTGATGTTTGGCTCAGCAGCAGGCGAAACACTGGTGTACTATCAATACCCAGCTACAGCTCTGCAAACCACAGCAGAAAGATGCTCTGGGGAGAATTAACTCCAGCTCAATCAAACCCAATACACATGATTACTCTGGCCTTTGCTGATTCTGATTTTTTTTTTTTAATATGCTCTTTCTTATCATTTTATTTGAAAAATGCCTAAAGTGACAATAAACCTTGTTGTCACCTCCAAATCCCATTAAAAATCAGCTAATTAGGAAGGACATAAAATCCAGTCTGAGTTATTTTACCATCTACCTGTAACACAAGAAAATGTAAGTATTTAATGAGTTTACATGTATAACTGATGCTGTATATAGATGGAAAACAAACAATTTCTGTGAAAGACACTAAACTATTTCCATCCAGCATCTGTGTGGGATGTAAGAAAGAGAAAGAGTATTAATGGGATCACCTCTTCATCAGGTTCACAGAGCTTTATGTGTAATTTCCATATTTATCCTATCAAAATTATCTAGAACATGATGGCAGCTGAGGCAGGTTTCTCAAGCATATGGTTTATAGTTGTATATTCCTGTGCAATTACTGCCTGCTTTACAGCTATCTTTGAAGTTGTCTGATCTCCAGCCATGTGAAGAGGCTGAAATCAGACAAATAAAACCAGATTATTGGCATCACCTGAGGTAGGTAATACCACTACATTATTAACAAAAGAAACAGTAGAAGAAAGGAGATAAATGTGTGCAGCCTTACTATGCGAAGATTAAATAATTAAAAAAAAAATATATATGTTCCTAATTCATCCAATTCGTTGTATTTCCCTGGTAAGTCACTTCTGATCACAACATTACCGTAAATGTTATCTGCACTAAGGATATGGATATAGGTTATTTTGAGTGAAGTTTATGCAGCCTTTCCTGTGAAATCTTCCAGGATATTTGACAAAGTTTTAGGTTATTTTTTATTTCCCTCCATTATTTTTCTTCCCTCCTTGTCTGCTCTGTGCACAGTACAACTAATCCCTCAATATCATGTAGACATAAATAAATACATGGTATTTTGTGACCAGATATCACCTCATATAATGGACTGACTAACTAATGATCATGCTACCCAAATGTAAAGATTAAACAAGCTAAATAACAGTTCTGTTGCTGAAAAATAATGGTTCTATACACACTTTTTCTCTCTTCAGCCAGTCTTAGTACTTCACACCTGTGATGGTTTGTGTGGGGATTTACCTGNCAACAGCCCTCCCAAAAATCAGAGTCCCCAGGAGGGGCTCCCAACCACCCTTCCACATTCTTTCCACCCCTCTACCTTATCCCAGGGTGTGCCTTATGTGCAAGGTGAGTTTGGAGGATCAGCAAGGGGAGATTAGAAGTAGAGTGATTAGTTAGGCTAGCAGAGAGGCCAGCAGACAAAACTCGCAGCTAGAGAGACTGAGACTCTGTCTCTTATCTATGTTTGTGTTCTTGTTCTTACACATCTCAGCAAGCCTGAGTGAAGTAGACATCACCATTGTTTTCACAGCCTATAATATAATTTTCTCCATTAAGATATTCCAATTAGCCTCAAATCAACACAACACCCAAGCACCTGTTTGACCCATATACTGCTCAAATTCAACAAGATAAAGTGGTAAATAATTGAGATTTGAATGTAGAACAATAATAAAAGTTTGTTGGTTTTGAGTGGTTTTTATTTTCGGGGTGTTTTTTTTGTTGTTTTTGTTTTGTTTTGTTTTGGTTTGTTTAATTATCTCCTTTAATACTGTCATGGAGGGCCAAAATAGGCATAATACATGTCCTGGCTTTTCCAGGCATGATCCCTCCTGCTCCCCCTCTTCTCTGCTGGAGTGGGGAACAGTGAAGGAAAGAGGACAAAAGACTTGGAGACACCAAGTCTAAGGACCTGACTTGACCAGACTTGTTTTCCTCCTAGCCACATCCTGTGCTTTCCTAAATAAGGGTAAAGCAAGTCCCTGGCTTCATCTAATATGATGTGCTGGTTTGAGGCTAACTGGAATGTTTCACTGAGAGAAATAAATCCTTAGCTGTGAGAAGAAAATAAAAAAACCAACAGTAACCTACATCACTCATTCTTCTGCTGAGAAAGGCAACTGGTCAAAATATAGATAAAACACTCACTTCTCACACACTTCTCAGTTCTCAGTTGTGCTCCTTCACTCTGTCAGTCTGTGGTTGTTTTCTGCCTTAACTCTAATCCGAACTAACCGTTTATTTCCTCTAACCTCCTTGTTGTCTTTTTACCATCTCACCTCAGATCTCTCCAGATTTATCACATGAGATATAACTTGTATATAGCTGTATATTGTATATGTATAAATACTTGTAAATTGTGCTAATCTGTAAATATAGCTTCATTCCTTAACTTCCAGCCATTAGTTTTGGCAAAATGCCATTATGGTTGGTGAATCTCTGTGGACAAATGGAGCCATCAGACTGAGGCAATTGGCAAATATGAACAAAGTTGTAATCAACTTCACCTTGCCTTATTTTTTGTCTTACCTTATTTTGCATTGCCTTATTTTGCCTTGTTTTGATTTGCTGAAGGTACCAGGAAGCCCTGCTGCTTAAAACCAGCTTTGTTGTGTAACAAGCAGCTTTGATGCTTCAAGCTTGTCTACCTGGAAACTTTACTGTGCCTCAGTTTACCAGGGAGAGGCATTAAGTGCCTTCACGCCGTAGTCAAGAGTCACTGCCAAAAGCTGTATGCAACCCATGGCCAGCCTCAGTGTGAGTTGAAGCAATAGGCTACTCCTAGCTGCAGAGCTTGGTTATAAAGACCTCATCACAGTCTTTATGGTGAGAGAGAGTAGGTTACTGCCATGCTGCAAGACACCATACTTGCCTTTACACCTGCAAACCTCTGTGCCAAGTCAGCAGCCTTGGAAAGGACATCGTCCGCCTGAAAAGGGACCAAGACCAAGTCAGAAGACCATGCAAGCCACAGCACCTTGTCAGAGTCCCTGGGAAACTCCAAAAGCTTCCAACAGATACTATACCACCGACAGCAACCCCTCCAAGTGTTCTGAGTACTGTCTGGGACTATAATGCAGTTCCAGAAATCTGGAGATACTAATTTTGTCAGTAAACATTATAAAAAGTCTCTTTGTAATTAAAGCCCTTTGCTTTGATTCCATTTGCTCTGTAACTGTAAGTAATTGTGCCTTTCTGCCTTAGCAGAAAAGAACCTCTCAAGTTCCCCTAGAGGGCATGTGGCATGCTGTTTGTATTTTGCTGAATTGTTTCAAATTGTTTGGTACTCCCCTATGCACTGTACATATTCTGTAATCTATTTGCACAGCCAAGCATAAAAATCCTGTACATAAGTTAAGAAAATATTTTTGGGGTTAATAAAAGTATTGTTTTCATATTTCATAATTAATAGCCCATTCATAATAAATACACAACATAACATTGTTTATAGCTCCTCAGCATTAGGCCACTAAGGATGAAAATCAGACTATTAAGTATATGAATCCTTATGTTCAGTATCTCAAAAGCTAAAAATCCCAGACAAAATGTTTCAGCCCACTTTGTCTATATAAAATCTTGACATTCTTGTATTTTTGCTATATGATTCATCTTCTGAGATGGTTTACATAAATTTCTATGGTAATGCATATGACATTTATTGCTATCAAGCATATGTGGCTTATTGTAATCTTCTGACTAAGACTAAATTGTATAGTAGGTACTATAATGGAGTTAAAATTAGCTGTGTGCTACAAATTTCCTGTTGCCAACTGAAAATTTGTCATTTCTTTACAAGTTATTTTGTTTTTTCTTAAACTTACTGCATAGGTTAGGCAAATGGTAGATGACAGAGGTTTGACACCACTAAGGATTGTAGTTAACAAGTTGCGTTTTTTTCAAGTTCTGAACTTTACAGCTGCAGGGACTGAAAGCAGTTGTTTTTAATGAAATCATAGTCTCCTCATTCTGACAAATAGCTCAATGATCAGAGCACTCTGCTAGACTATAGAAGTCCTTCTGTTACTTACATTTAATGCCCAAATGGAATTAAATGACAGATACAAGACTAATTTTCAGAGCGTTGTAAAAGGACTCAGTTTGTTCACTAAGGGGACTTGATTTGTTTGCTACAGCTTATCTTGCAGATTGTGACAAGGCAATAGAAAATAGGCAAAGACTGTCTGCTTTGTCCTTGCTGATGCAGGCAGCCAAGACTTTCAGGAGAAGGGAAAGCCGGTTTCTTTGAAATACAACTGACCATATTGGAAAAAAAGTGTGGAGTAACAATGAGAGGCAGGAAGGGAATGATAACAACATGAGGTAGAGAGTTAGCAACAAGAATGAACAATGGAAGGCTCCTGAGAGAAAAAAGGTGTTTACCTTAAACAGAGATCTAATTCAAAGCTGAGCTGCTGAAATGCCAGTAAAGGGATCCACAAAGAATTCAGTTTGACCCAGGAAGAATTTATTGTTGCTCAATATTTCTGTCTGATAAACTGATAAACAGGAAACTACTGATAAGTGCTCTCTGATGACAACTTTGTGGCATTTGCATTTTCTTTTTCTAATGTTTATGGTAAAGATCTACTCCTTCTTGGACGAAAAACTGAACAGGTCAGCACTGAGCCTTGGTACTGAGGGTCAGCTACACCCTTGGTTGTATTAGGAAGAATACAGACAGAACCCCATGTAGAATTCTATGATACTGTGGCCTCTTTTGTCTCTTATTGTTGCTGAATTTGTTAAAATTGGTCAGATCTTTCTTGAGAAAGGAGGACGTTAATCAAGAAGTAGGCAAGAATGCTGCTTCTTTTTCTTACTCTATCATCTCTTTGCAGTAAGTTGAATAGAAGTTCAGTAAAACATCAACGTGCCTTTTTTGCCTCACTGCCAAAATTTGAGCCCTACTATTCAATTTGTGGTGGAGGAAGTTTAAATCAACATTTGTGAACTTCAGAGACTATTGTCCTGGTTGGAATGGGTTTAATATTACTGATAATATTACTAATTCTACTTTTACTAAGTCAGGAAATGTTACAACTTCTTCTTCTTGGTTTCTGATGAGAATTATCTGGCCAATGACTACTCTTTCAGAGTCCTGTAGAGAATTTTACACATGTAGCACAGTTTTTGTCCTCTGAGTGAAATTCTGGTTCTGCTTCTTTTACTCTTAGCTTTGTTTGTGAGAAATCTGCATCTCTCTGCTATGAGCACACAGTTTGGAAAAGCTAGGAAAAGGAATTCACTAGCTGCACAAACCTCCGAGAGAGAGCTAACAGAAGTTGGCTGAAGTCCAGGAATAGGTAAGGAGTTACTTTCTCAAAATACCAGCTGTGTGGCTCCGGTGGGGAAAGACCAAGGGGTATCCACGATTTCTACCACGGCACAGACACCTCCTTGTGCAGATTCTGGGACAACTGGCAAAATCTTGGTTGTTGACAGTAAAGTTGCATATAGCCAGAAAGATAAAGTTTTTGTTAGTTCAAATCCTCAGGCAGCAGCTCAGACTGTTTCTAACTCTATCCCCAATTCAAATCCCCAGGTAGCACCTCAGACCCTCAAAGATTCAAGCTCGCTGGAGGGAGCATCCAAGTCTTTTCTTGCTCCAGCAAAGGTGCAGGCAAAAAGTAAAACTTGGCCAAGCACTGGTTTAAAAGAGGATTTAGGAGAAGGCACCTCTGCCACAGAGGGAGAAGAGAAATACAGCCTTAGAGATGTAGCTAACTTATTCAGGCCTCAATATAGTGATGAGAAGAGTTATGTGAAAGTGGCTGCCCAGAAGAATGGCTCTGAGGAGTTTAACAATGTTTTTGAAAGAATTCTGCATCTAGGCCAAGGAACAACAGAAGAAGAAGAAAAGGATAATAGTTAGAGTTCAAATGATCCCCTAAGAGAGGTCAGGGAATTAGCACCACATTGGGTGCCAAAATAAGATACAATGGTTTGGGAATTACCTGCCCCCCTACATGAATTCACCAGACTAGACTCGGTTGGCTGGAAGTTAAGGAAGCTATATTTACTGCTTAGCACAAGCATATGTAAGCATGTATTTACAAGCATATATATATAGATACAATGTACACAAATATTTGCAGTTATATAAAAGTTAAAAGTAATAAGAAAACATATAATCCCTCCCAAAACAATCAGAGTGCCTGCAGTGTCCCAGCCCAAATCTCCTCCCCCCTTTCCCCTCTTTCCCTCCCTTCAGAAATAACCAGACCAATTCCCACATATTTTACGTGAAAAATCTGGAGACATCTGAGGTGAGATGTTAAAAAGACAACAGGAAAGTTAGGGGAAATAAAAAGTTAGGTTGGATTAGACTTAAGGCAGATGCAACCACATGGACCACCAGAGAAAAGCGAAGTGAGAACTGAGAAGCATGTGAGAAGTGAGTGTCTTATCTATATTTTGACTAGCTGCATTTCTCAGCAGAAGAATGAGTGATATAGGTTACTGCTGTTATTTTTTAATTTCTTCTCACAGCTAAAGGATTTAATTTCTTTCAGTAAAATATTCCAATTAGCCTTAAACCAGCAAAATGGTACACATGACCCTGATGATATTCCTGTTGGAAGAGGTCTCACAAAAAAGCTTATTAAATGTACTTCTTCATCTTATGGTAATATCTTGACTAGCAGACTTCTAGCAAAGAATAATAATGGAAGACCTCTCACTGTTGATGAATTCACTGACCAAAGGAGGCAGATAGAGGACAGTTTGTCACACTCTGCCCTAGTCTTTGTCATAGAAATTCTAGGTGCAGAGATAAAAAATACCATGAAAGTACTGAAGGAGGAACTCAAACCCGCCATATCCAATTTGGCAGAGGATAACATTCCTTCATCTTCTGAATGGATGCATCTTTCTGCCATCAGGAACAGATGCTCACCTCCTGCAAGGCAATTCCGGCCCAGGAGACTAATTCCACCTAGACACCAGCAATTGCATGGATCACTTTGGATAATCCTGCATGACCAATTTGGTGAGAACATGAACAAATGGGATGGTCAACCTACTTCAGTTCTTTTGAAGAGAGTCAGGGAACTACAGAGCGGCAGAAACAGAAACAGCAATGCCAGAAAGGTAGCTGTCACTTCTTCAGCTCCCCAGAGTGATTGCAATTATTCTAATAATTCACCATATTAGATGAAGCCGTAGACTTGCTTTACCCAAATTTGGGAAAAACATAGGCCTTGTGTGAGGCAGACACAAGACCCAAATGTTTGTACCTTGTTTACCAGAGGATGTGAACAGAAGCAAAACAAGTCTGGGCAAGCCAGCGTCCTTAGACTCAATGGCTCCAGGTTATTTGTTCTCCTTCCTGCAGTTGTTTCTGCCATCAGCAGAAGGAGGGAGAGCAGAAAAACGTGTCTGGGCAAACCAGGACATGTTCTGGCCTATTTAGGCCTACCAAGACAACAGATTGACTGCATCACCTTATTCTCATTCCGGTAAGCATTCTGTGCTTACAATGGTAGAGGCAAGTGTGGAAGCTCCTGGACAAAGCTATATGCAGGTCAGTATGATCTAAGCTTCAGGGAGAACTGAACTCTGCAATGGTTGCTGAAAACCACCCTAAAAGCCATGAGAGGTGAAACTTTGAAAAGCTTAGCACAAGCAACCTGGTTGGTAAATAGTAGTGGTTCTGTAAACAGAGCAGGACCTGCACAATCAGATTTGGTACAAACAGTAGACAGTGATAAAGTTCCTGTTGTATGTGAAAAGAATCTGTTAGGAAAAAACTGTTTGGGTATTTTCTCCTTTGGGCGAAGGGAAACCTGTCTGAGGGGTGGTTTCTGCTGAAGGTCCTGATCATACATACTGGGTAATGCAGGAGATTGGTGAAATCCAGTGCGTTCCACAGAGAAATCTAACTTTAGTTGAGGGAGTTTAAAATTCTGAATGTATAACACAAGCTGTTAGGAGTTTCTCTTTTAGGTACAACATGGCATCCAACGAGAGACTCTACAAGAGAATCTACAATACGTGAGTATGAACCCGATGTCACCTGGGAGTCTCTGTTTTCATCTCATCTGTGAAGAGACAAACTTTTTCCTGTTTTCTGAGCTTTTGAATCATCTATATCCGAGATAGCTGCAACAACGTGTAAACTGAAAAAAAAAAAAAGAAAATAAAAGAACTTGTACTATTCATTATTGTAAATATTGGCTTAGATTACACAAACAATTCTCAGCAAAACACTGAGTGATATAGAGGGGTGGATTGTACTGGTGTCAGGCTAATTGGAATATTTTAATGAGAGAAATTGGATCATTGGCTTTTAAAAGAAAATAATAATGATGTCTATACTGCTCATTCATTCACCTGAGAGATACAAAAACAAGAAACAAAAGGTCAGTCAGGCTCTGTCTAGCTGCCGCCTGCTTCATTAATTCCTCTTCTTGGACCTGTATAACCCCAACTAATCATTATTCTTCTAACTTCTTACCTGGTTTCTCACATTCTCACCTCTTGCACATAAGAGATTCTGAGGAAGGAGGGATGGAAAGAAAGAAGGGAACTGGTTTGAAAGCCCTCCTGGGTGGTTCTGGAGGGGTTTTGAATTTCTGTATTACTTTTAACTTGTATGTAATTGTATATAGTTGTAAATATCTGTATATATTGTGTATATATGCTTGCAAATTGTGCCGCACTGTAAATATATGGCTTCATTCCTTAAATTCCAGCCAGCTGAGTTAGTTTGGTTAATTTGTGAGGGGGTGGAAAACTCCCAAACTACCACACTGAGAATGTCACTTCAGTGTATTATGGAGAAGACTGTCCAAACTGACTGTTGTCCACTGTTGTTCACAGTCTCATCTCTATTACACTTACCAGAATACCATAAAAGTCTCATTTTATTATCCAACAGTTTTTCTGTTTTCTTAAGTGAAATTTCATAGCAGAAGTTACTATACAATTAACAAAAGTTAAGCTTTCTCTGCTGCAATTTTAATTTGGCCTAATCAAATCAAGATATTTTGCATGATAAACTGAACAAATGGTGAGCAAACAAATTACGCTGATTACTGACAAAATACCTTCATTATTGTCAACTACTTCACTTTGCTTATACACCCATGAATATGCAATTGATTGCTCTAAATTGTTTTAGAATTATTTTGTTTATTAGTAATTTTTGTGGTGGACATTATGTTGTGCTTTGGGAGTTGCTCTATTTTAGTAATGGAAGGAAATACTGTTAATTCATCTGTGAAACCCAAGCAGCTTAGCAAGTTTTAATAGTACACTTCAGTATTCTAAAGTGTATGCTTGTATTTTAATTAATTACATACAGTAGAAGTTAACATTTTCTTGGTTTAAGACTGAGTTTAAAATTTTAACTTCTTTTTTGGTAATATCTTCATTTTAAAAGTGATGGTTTATGATACTACTTGCAAGTCAATTACAAAAGGATTCTAAAGAAAATTCTTAGGCATCCAGCATCACCTTGTAGACACTAGAAGTTTTAGAAAAGTTCATTAATGTTAAGTTAAATCTACAGGTCTGTTCAGTCATCTTTATTCTACTGCTTGATAGGCCTTTTCATGAGTATTATTTTAATGGAAGTTCATTCTGTCACTGAAAAATGACATGTGCCAGGTCTGCCTATTGTAACATATCAAAGGAAATCAATAATCTAAAACTAAAACAAATAAAAAACACTCAGCATAAGTTCAGAGACACAAACATAGAATTCAAGGAATACAATTCAGTGAGAGAGAAAATCAGTAGTGATATTTTTCCTGAGATTCTATTTTCCAGAAAGTCTTTTCAGCTATCAGTCAAGTGTAAGTATATCAATATTTATTCATAGTTGCAAAGAACATTTTTATTGCCATGTGAGAAACATTTGTCTATATGTAAGAGGTAAAATATACAATGTCAGATGAAATATTTTATGACAACCACGTAAGATTGTATGTTTGGAATAAATGTATTTAATAAATATTCATATTGAAGAAAAAGAAGAAATGTATTTTTAATGACATTATCTAGTTCTGTTAAATATTTGCAAGTATTTTTGGTCATATTTTTATTCTGTGGGAGGGATTAATTAGGGAAAAAAAAAGAAGAGAGGGAAATGGTGAAGGTGAAAAGCAGAAGAGAAAAAAAACAACTGTGAACTGTGGTAATATTATTAGATATTTTTCAACTACCCTTTGGAAAAAAAAATCCATACACTTTCTGGCTGAAATTTCTGGAGTCAGCATCTTTCATTACCTGAAGACACTTGTAACTATACCTTTCATTTCATGTTCATTTGCTAGCAGTAGAAATCAGCTCTTTGTTTATGGTGAAGATCCACCTGCTTAAATGGACATTCACTGAAGCAAATACTGAGCTCAGCAGTTTCAGCTTACAAATACATTTCAGTGCCTCAATGTCATTACCAAGAATGTGTTTTACACTAACAGAAAAATTCCTAAGAAGAAATAAGACAGACCCTTCTTACAGAACTGCTTCCTCTGATGGCTAGATTTTTACTCTTTTGTAGCAGCTGAAGAAAAGCTCTCAGTAACTTCTAGTTTGAAATGATTTGTTAGTATTTAAGTGAGATGTCTAGAACAACAATATAAAATACAATAACCTGTAGAGTATATCTAAATTAACTGTATTATCTCAGTTGTTTTTAAGTTAACAAATGGGACTAGAAATAGGTCAAGGAGAGATGTTAGTGTATGTTCTTTAAAAGGTGACTAGTACTGGAATCACAGAAACTTTTCAGTTGGAAAAGACTCCCAGGATCATCAAGTGCAGCTGTTATCCCTACTTTACAAAGTTCACCCTTAAACCGTAAATTGGGATTGTGCGTTGACCATCCTCACAGTTTAGATATTATATTACTCCACAAGCCTGGCCAGAATTCCCTCTAATATCTCTCTCTAAAACAAATCTGCATTGTATAACATTTCTTAGCCATTTATGTCTACCTGAGGTGGAGTTAAATTGTAAAATTGACTTGTTGCCACCAGTGTAAACCAATATATACACTTTGGGATTGGAGACAAGGACTAGTGTCTGACTGGTTTTGTGTTACAGCCTTAACTTCCCATTCCTCAACTGTTTCCTAATGCTCACTACAGCAGGGTCTGTTTTCTGGGATATTTCTGCAGTTTGCATTAAATAAAAATGGAATGCTGAGACTGAAGGACAGAAGCCAGAATTCCCCGTTCCTACTCAAGTTCAGGAAATTTTAAGAAGCTTTGTCTTGCTTTTTCCTTTTTCTTAGGTCAAGGACCCATGAATCTTGTGTAGTTTTCTGTCTATTACACTGGAACAGGGTTTAGCAGGAGAGATTGAGGCACCTTTGACATACACTTTGTAATCAAAGAAGCCTGATGATGACCCTTGAAAACTATTCCTTTCACTGTTTAAAATGTCATTGAACACAGTTCTCTAACAAAAAATGATAGTCTCAATCATTTTGCACACTGAATCTTATAGCTGAAAATTCAATGTGTCCAAATTGTCATGGAAAGGCAGTGCTAGTATAATACTCTGGATGTTTAACTGACTTGACAGTGCTGGATTTCACTTTTTTTTTTTTTTTTTTTTTTTTTTTTTTTTTTTTTTTGTCTTTTCTGGACTGAATAAGTCTGAACTTGTAAAAAGTTCCTAGCAATGAATTGTCTGTTGTAAATGAAACCCTGAGAACGCTGTATATGGCAAATGCCTGACATCCCTAGGTAGTCACTTCACAACAAACAGTAGTTTTTTCTTCATGTGGGGCCACTGGGGAGGCTCTTGTGTAACTTTTAGACTTTAGTAGGGAACCAAAGAGAAGGAATCAGATTGGTAAAAGGAAACATGAAGATGTGTGTTTACAAATTTAATAGTGTATAATAAAAGTTTGCATAATGAGCAGAAACCTTCACTATGAGCATTATGCTCCTAGCAAAAAACATTGCTAATTCTAGAATGCTGCTAATTTCTTGCAACCTTGCACCCTCAATCATGCTCAAGGGAAAAACAAGTATGTTAGTTTTGGGATTCAGAGGAATGTTAGCCAGTTGAACATATGTGCATATGTACCCACAGAAAGGGATAAGATTCTAGGATGTTTTACATAGCAACTGTAACCATGTTATCAGTAAAACTTTTCCATATTAATTAGATAATTAATTTGATAATGCTTACTTACACTGTTAAAATATTAATTGGATGAACAAGGAGTTACTGTTTCTATGTGTCCGATAGGTTTCCTTTTGCCCATAGCAACATCTGGAGTACAACTTCGAAGCATAATTACACTCACTCTGTTATGGACTCAGGCACATTATATTTTTGGTATCTAGATCCCATTATGGTTTAAATAGGACTTAGGCACCATGCTGTTTATATAGATCAGTTTTAGCAGAAGAAAAGCATAAATCTAGATACTAAAAAAGTTGTATTTTAGTAATGGAGGAATCGTCTATCACTAGGCAACTCAGAAGATAATATTCATACTGTGAGACTTTAGTTTTGCAATTTGTGTGAGTCTTACCTTAGACTGAGCTTTAGAGTCATTTTAAAATTGACACTACGTAATTTATAGAGAAATAAAAAGTTTTCAGTGCTCAAATAATGGCTGAATTATTGGATCTTAATGAATAATGTTCAAGTTCAGCTTTGAGACTGATCCCAATCTACAACCTTACTCAGAAGGTGTTTGGGAGAGCGCTGTCTTGCTCAGAAAGAAGCTGCTCTAAGGCCCCTAAACAATTTGCATAGACAGGCAGATAGCTGGAATATTCTTTCACACCCTGTAATTCACTATTGGAGATATAACCTCTACATATGTGCATTTGGCACACACCAGGAAGTAAGGGAGGGGCTCAGAAGGAAATCAGGGAGCACAGCTTCAGTACTTTTCTCTCCTAGGTGAATGTCATATTCATTAGATGAAAGAAATGCTTTCATTTCTGTTCTGCTTCTGGGCAAATGAATATAAACGTTTGATTATAAGATACCTTCAGCAAAAGACATGTAGATTTCTACATACTAACATAGAATTTGTTTCTCCATCAATTCTATTTCATTAGTATTCTTAGTATTAATCTATAATTATGTGAAAAGTTCCACCTGCATTGCTGGTTTTAACTGGCCTCAATTAGGGCAGTGTGAGAACACCTCTGGGAATTTAGTTACATAATGAGGAGGCTATAAGGGATCTCAAGAGGTCATCTAGTCCATCTCTCTGCTCTAAGGCAGGGTTATTTATGCTTATTTCATACCTGACAGATATGTGTCAAATTGGTTCTTGCAGACGCTGAGTGACAGAAACTCCGTAGGTTCTTTAAGTAACCTCTTCTGACTTTCCAATACTCTTTATTACTAAAAACTGTAAATTTGTGTAGTTTTTGTTGGTTTTTTTATAATATCTGACATAATTCTCTTTAACTGTAATTTAAAACACTGGGAGGTTTCCCTTATAGAAATTGTGTAATCTCAGGTGTCTTGAAACTTAAATACTACCTTTTGTCCTTTGATCCTAGAACTACTTTTATAAAAATCTTATTAATGAGTTAGTATTGCCTGATGTAGATCTATGTGTAACCTAAGTACCTAAAAGATTTTTTCGCAGACTGGAAGCCACCAAAGAGGTCAACAAACTATACGTGCCTAAGTGCTGGCGAACTACAAGGGCAACATCTGTGAGCAGAGGCCAGGATTGCCCATGCCGAACACAGCTGGTTCTACATAGCTTCATCAAACTCACCACAGGGCATGACTGAGCTTAGAAGCCAAGGTGGTGGCATCTTGGGGAAAATGTATTTAAGAAAGATCAAAACACTGCAGAGCAGAAGGAGTAGTGAGAAGAAAAGAGATTGCATCAAGCTAATTTAGAAAGTGTACACCAGGTTAATAAAATCAGTGAACGTGTAAGGGTAGATGATATGAACTTGTTCACTTTATGCTTGAGCCTCTGTTGTTGAATTTCAGGAACTGTCTGAAAGCTGAAATTTAAAACTGGGGAGGTATTCAATCCCACATAATTATACAATAGCAAAAGACTTCAGCATTAGGGAGGATAATTCTTTCAATAAAGAAAAGAGCTATTGTAGCTCCTCTGATGAAACATACAGATAATAAACTATTTCAGTTGCTAACAGTGTATTTTGTGACATATCAGCTGTAGAAAATGTTAGGCATCTGGTATTTAATTTTCAGAATTATGTGGTTTAAACTGTCCACAAAAAATGTGCATATAGAAACAGGAAAATAATGATAATGCATAAAGTTCAGCTTTCAACACTTATTAGGCACTTGTACAGAAAGACTGGTGATTATTTTGCTCAAGATTACATACCTCTGTATTAGACATATATTTCATATGTGCTGTTATCTGTTATTCATCCACATTCCTTTCAAAGAACATTTTGTGGTCTGATTATGAAAAGTCTGTCAGAAAATATCAGTGAGAAAAGTCTGTGAAGATAGCTGAAAATTTTCTGGAGAAAAAAGCAGCAGAGAACAGTATTGATTGAAATGGAACAGGACTAAAGACAGGGGAGAGAAAGAACACAGGGGAAATGTAAAGTGTTCAAAAGAAAATTAATATTATGCTGAGACTAATATCTGTTCTCCTTCTGTAAATGTATTGTGAGAAAGAGATAAACGAGCAAACTAACAAACAGTACACTGTGTAAGTGTGGAAGGAAAAGCCAAATGTAATAAAGAGAAGAAAATAGCCAGTTGCAGTGTACTAAATATCAGGAAAAATAGAGAGCTAGAATTACTGTAGAGCAAAATGCAAAAAAAAAATAGAATTGGAAAGTAGAATAGAATTGCATAAAGAAGAAAAAAAAAAGATGAAGAATATGTGAAAAAAAGGTCTAGGAACTTTCACAAAGGGTGAGAGAAAAAAAATAAAATTAAAACACCCAGAGAAAAGAGGTCACTGAGACTGTAGATCCTGTAACAAGTAGCCAATTCATTTTCCTTGTATAGAATCCTTGAGATACAACTAATCTGCAGGTGAGGTAGGGCAAGACTCAATCATTTTCAGGCAAAATTTTCAAGCAGTTAAAGGCACTGGCTCACAAAGCATAACACTGTTTTTCTCACAGCCTTGTGCCCATAATCCAGTACAGTAAATAACTCTCTTGAACAGCATTTGCTTTTATATTTTTTAAAACATGAAATAGTTAGAAGATAGAAGGAATTGTCCCCTCTGATGTACCTTTTGGAAGGTTCAGCATTTTTTTCCTCCTCTGATGTTCTATGATACTGCTTAACACTATGCACAGGCTCAGCTCGCTATATTTTCGAGTTCTGTAGAAAGGATGCATGAAAAATAAATTTAGCAAAAGTTTCTACCCAGTAGCAATTCTGGATGGTATGGAATGATGATTTCCGCTATTTTTATGATGTTATTATTCTATTAATTCATTTGGGCTAGAATTTGTTTGGAAAATGCAGAGATAAAATGATCATTGAATAAGCTTTTCATCAATTCTATGTATTTCTAGGTACCAATTTGCTACTCTATCGATGTGCATAGGAAAGTCATTTAGATCACTCTAAAACAACCATATAGCTGTGAAGCAGGCAGAGAAATACTCACTTGTACTAATTTAATATTTGCCCCTTGATTTCTCAGTAATGGGAAATTCTAATTTTTACTTCCATCATTTTCAAATATTGAAAATTAATTTACATCTCCATACATTTTGCAAACACATCAGAAGCAGAGGGACCTCAATAAGCTGTAGAGGTGGAATGAGGAGGATCTCATGAAGTTTAATAATGCAAAATGAGAGGTCCTGTATTAGGTTGCAGCAATCCTGGATACGAAATGCAGGCTAGGGGATGATGAAATTTAGAACATCCCTGTAGAAAAGGTTTTGGGTGCACTGGTGGACAAGAAGCTGGAAATGAGCCAAGAATGTACACTTGCAGGCCAGAAAGCAAGTTGAATCCTGAATTGCATTAAAAGAAGTATGGCCAGCAGGTTGAGACCGTTAATTTTGCCACTCTACTGTTCTCTGGAGTATTGTGTTCAGCTCTGGGGCCACCAACACAAGAAAGACATAGAAGAGAACCTGATTATTATAAAAATTAGTGTTCAGGGGTGGCAAGAGTTGTGAATACAAAAATTAATAAAAAATACAAATTTTGAAAAAACCCATATCTCACATTACATCATGACACACAAAAAAATATTTAATATCTAAGGTTAAAATTCTTTGGTGGTTATATAGTAATCTTTCACCCTCCCTACCAGTTAATTTAAGTGGCTTTCAAATCTTTGGTACATTTTTTTATCGAGAAAGTTGTGCAACATTTCTACATACAGAAAAAGAAAGCAAATGAAAAGGAAGAAAAGAAGATCCAAGTAAAAGAGAGAACTATTAAGACATAAAAAAATACTAAAATTTTGATCGATGTCGGGATGTAGTCAGAAAAAAACGTGACTCTGTCCTTATATAGTAAAGATTAGATAACATGGCAACACTTTTAACAAAAATAAAGTAAGCATAACTTCTAATGTAAGTTATTTATTGCATTTTTAAAAGATTTCTTCAAAACTTAGCTGAAAAGATGTAATAGAATTATTACTCTCCAGTAAGAAAGCACATAAATATTTATCTGTGAAGGTTTGGGAGTTCCCCTCCCCCCACACTTTGTAAAATGACCTAGACTAGAACTCAGCTGGCTGGAAGTTAAGGAATGAAGCTCTATTTACAGCTCAGCACAATGTACAAGCAGATATATACACTATATACAGGAATATTTACAGAAATATGCAAGTTAAAGGTAATACAGAAACACAACACCCCTCCCAGAAATCAGAGACCCCAGGAGGGGCTCCCAACCACCCTTCCACCTTCTCCCCACCCCTGTACCTTACCCCAGGTTTGCCTTACACGCAAGGTAAATTAGGAGGATCAGCCAGGTGGGTTAGAAGAAAAGTGGTTAGTGAAAATTAATCGGCAGAGGAGCCAGAAGCTGCTAGACTGCCCCAGACGCTGTACTGTGTCCTCAGAGACAGACAGAGAATGCCTTATCTATGTTTTGGTTATCTTTTCCCAAACAATTTTTAGCAAGCCTATGAGTGAAATAGACATCACCATGTTTTCTTTTCACAGCCTATAGTGTAATTTTCTCTATTAAAATATTCTAATTAGCCTCAAACCAGCACATTACCTTAAAGGAACTGGAAAAATGAGGTGATTATACTTTATTTGCAGTTAAGGAATGAGCAAATGTTATTAGGATCAGACTTGACAGAATCTTTCTATGGTCTATGCCATCACCAGAAATGGCTATTGTGGTATCTGGATTCCACATAGACCTCATTAAGTAGATTGTTAATGTCATTTTAATCTCCAGATTGTTAATGTCATTTTAGTCTAATAGGTAGCAAAGTTGGAAGGTAAATAAAGTTTTTAAAAGTTCAACTTTGCCAATTATGCAGCAGTATGCCATTTTGTGTAACTATATTAACATACTGCATTCAATCATTCCTTGTTCAAATAACTTATAAAACACAAGATAATCCTTTCTTTGTAAAACAGATACTCAAATACAGACTAACTATAATTATTAAATTCCTGCAGCTGTTGTCTGTTTCTCAGTCTACATTGTATTGTACCATATCAGTGTCTTGATGCTGTTGATCAAGTGACAAATTAAGATAGGTTGGACTGAGAAGGCAGAGTCATTTTTAAGATGCTAAACCGAACTGTAGAGATTAAGTTGCAGAGACAAACTTTCTTTGAGAATTCTTCCCTATCTTTATTCTTGTAGACAATTTTGTCTCAGCTGCTGAAAGATATTTGTAGTAATAGTTGAATATAGAATCATCTAATGTTCAAGCTTGTAAGTTACCACAAATGAAATTTTTCACCTAGTAAAATGATTCTTTTATAAGTGTGAAGAATTACTGTAGTTAGCAGCAAGAGCAGCAGCAAGGAAAGTAACAAGACAAGGGGAAAAGAGCAGCCCATGAAAACCAATATATCTCCTTTCATATTGACGTGTATTGTGGTTCAGACGGCAACCGAGCCCTCTGCAGCTGTTCACACAATTGTCTACCCTCAACCCTCAGAGGAATGGGAAGGAATATCAGGAGTAAAAGGCAAAAGCCTGGGCTGAGATAAGGAGATTTTAACAGAGCATCAAGAAGAGAGAAAGAAGTAATCAAGAAGAAATATATTTTAATGCATAATGTGAAGAGTGGTATTGGTAAATGACAGTATTTATTTCTTGCCCTTCTGGCTGCCAGGCCACAGTGATTATTCATACTGAACCTGCTGCTGATTTGCTAAATTGTTTGATATTTCTCTTTGCTGGACTAGAAAATTCAGAGTTTCAATACTAGAAAATATAATCCCCAGAATAGCATAACTGAGCATGTTCAGCTGTCTCTGTTACTGTGTAGCTCCAAATTATGCCTGTGCCAGTATTTAGAATCACAGTATCACAGTATCACAGTATCGCAAGGGTTGGAAGAGACCTCAGAGATCATCAAGTCCAACCCATCACCACAGCCCTCAAGATTAGACCATGGCACTAAGTGCCATGTCCAAACGTGCCTTGAACGCCTCCAGGGACGGTGACTCCACCACCTCCCTGGGTAGCCCATTCCAGTGACAAATTACTCTCTCAGTGAAGAACTGCCTCTTCATAGAATTCTCAGGGCTGGAAAGTATCCCAAGGATCATCTAGCTTTATCCTGCATGTCATAGGCAGGGACACCTCATACTAGATCAGGTTGCTCAGAGCCCCATTCAGCCATGCTTTAAAAAGTTCCAGGGATGGGGCTTCCACCACCTCCCTGGGCAACCTGTTCCAGTGTCTCAGCAGCCTCATGGTGAAGAACTTCTTCCTAATATCCAATCTGAATCTATCCACTTCTAGTTTTGCTCCATTCCCCTTAGTCCTATCACTACCCAACATCCTAAAAAGTCCCTCCCCAGCCTTTGTGTAGGCCCTGTTCAGATACTGGAAGGCCACAATCCCTCAGCCTGCCGGCTATGCTTCTGTTGATGCAGCCCAGGATATGTTTGACTCTTTTGGCCACAAGTGCACACTGGCAGCTCATGGGCCAATGTCAATGGCATGAGCTTTAGCAAAGCCAAGTGCAAGGTCCTGCACTTGGGTTACGACAACCCTAAGCAATACTACAGGCCTGGGGAAGGGTGGCTGGAGAACTGTCTGGCAGAAAGGCACCAGGGTGTTGTAATATACAAGCAACTCAATATGAGCAAGCAGTGTGCCCAGGTGGCAAGAAAGACAATGGTATCCTGGTTTGTATTAGAAGTGCTGTGTCCAGCAGGAGCAGGAAGGTGATTGTCCTCTTCTACTTGGCTCTAGTGAAGCCACACCTTGAATATTGTGCTCAGTTTTGGGCACCTCATTACAAGAGGGATGTGGAGGTGCTGGAGTGAGTGCAGAGAAAGGCAATGAAGCTGGTGATGGACCTGGAGAATAAATCTTGTGAAGAGCTACTGAAGGAGCTGTGGCTGCTTAGTTTGGAGAGGAGGAGGCTGAGGGTAGACCTCATCACTGTCTACAGCTGCCTGAAATAACATTGTTGAGAGGCTGCTCCTGGTCGCTTGTCACAGGTAAATAGTGATACAAGAAGGAATGGTCTCAATCTGTGACTGGGTAGATTTAGACTGGACATTAGGAAAAATATTTTCAGGGACAGCGTGGTTAGACATTGGAATGGGCTGTCCAGGGAGGTGGTTGAGTCATCAACTCTGGATGTGTTTAAAAGTCATTTCCATGTGGTGCTGGAGGGACTCCACTTGACACTGGCTTCCACTTGATCATGGACCCATTAACAGCTACTCTTTGAGTGTGTCCTAGTCTTCTTTTTACCGTTAATAGACCTATAGAAATACTTGCCATTCCCCTTTATGCTGGTTTGAGGCTAACTAGAATATTTTAATAGAGAAAATTACACTATAGACTGGGAAAAGAAAACATGGTGATGTCTACTTCACTCACATGCTTCCTGAAATTGTTTTGGGAAAAGAAACCAAAACATAGATAAGGCATTATTTGTCTGTCTCTCTCTGGGAGAGCAGCTCGGGTGATCCAGCAGCTTCTGGCTCTGGATCCTCTGCCGATTAATTTTCACTAACCACTTTTCTTCTAACCCCCCTGGCTGATCCTCCTAATTCACCTTGTGCATAAGGCAAACCTTGGGGTAAGGTACAAGGGTGGGGAGAAGGTGGAAGGGTGGTTGGGAGCCCCTCCTGGGGTCTCTGATTTCTGGGAGGGGAGTTGTGTTTCTGTATTACCTTTAACTTGTGTATTTCTGTAAATATTCCTGTATATAGTGTATGTATCTGCTTGTATATTGTGCTGAGCTGTAAATATAGCTTCAGTGCTTAACTTCCAGCTGGATGAGTTCTAGTCTGGGTCATTTCACAGAGTGTGAGGGGCAGGTAACTCCTGAACCATCACACCCTTGATCTCCTTGGTTTGTGGGGAGACGTCTCTTTGCCTGAAGAGTGATAGTAAGTTTCATCTTCCAATGCAGCACTCTTAAGCATGGAACTTGTGGTTTTGTGCAACCACTCATCAAGCTCTATCTTGCACAGCAACAGCTTGTAATTTTGTCATCTACACAGTCTTTATGGTTGCAGAGCTAAGTTCAGAGTGAAATTTAGGATGATGCATCCTGTTTGACAGTTTATCAGAACAAAGCTGAGACATAACACCATTTCTCAGAATAATGTAATTCTTTAAAGTAGTGCTAGAAACCAGTACTTGGATAGCCATGTAAGCATAAAATGCATGAGACCTTGACTAAGCCAGTAGGATTTTTTAAGACCAGTTCATGCTATTATAGTAGTCTTGCGATATGCTATTTTAATTTAAAGTAAATTAAGTCTATTACCATAGGAACCACCCTTTTAAAGTATTGGCAGATTACGAAACACTGTAATTATTTTGACATGCAAATCATTTTGTCTAAAGAGTTAACCTTCTTGACTTGGCATCTTTAAGTTTTAAGACCTCTGAATTCAAAGTCAGTCCAAGAAAGATCTGTCTCTAAAACTATAAAAGTAATTAGGTGTTATTTAAGGAAAATGAACTTTCATTTGACACTAATGAAACTGTATTTGGTTTGGCTGAGCTGGAGTTACTTCTCAGAGAATCTTTCTAGTGCTGTGTTTTGCTGTGCTGTAGCTTGGTGTTAATAACACACCAGTGTTTTGGCTAACGCTGAACATGGACCCAGGTTGTGCTTTTCCAACATTTCCCAGCCCTAAGAGTATGCTGAGGAGTGGGCAAGATCTTTGGATGGGATACGTCTGGGTCAGCTGACTCAAACTGTCCAAAGAGGTATTCCATACCATATGGCATCAGCTCAGATATATATACTAAGTGAAAGAAGGAAGTGTGGGGATATTAATTCGTGGCATTTGTCCTCCAGAGCAACTGCTACATGTGCTAGAATCATGTTCCCTAGGAGTGACCACCACTGTTGGACTCCTATGTATTACTGGCCTTTTGTTGTATTTTCTCTGCTCACCTGTCCATCTAAAAAGGGCAGTGTTAGACTGCCTTTGGTGGGCATTTGTCCCCCAGATAGGGCCAAACCACCACAAACAAAGCAATTGTTTGTGTTATTAAGCTATCTTGTAGAATTGTGCTGCTTCTTACTTATTACTGTTTTGTATTGTTCCTTTTTTTTTTTTTTTAATATATATAAAATAAAGTTAAGCAATCTTAGACATCTGCTCTAGAATATTTTCACTCTTAAAAGCAAGTCAACGTGGAGGAAATACCACCCTAGGTACCATACAACTGAGGATAAAGGCCTCAACAAAATTACATTCAGCTATTTGAGCCACTCATAGCTAGTGTATAGGATAAGCTCATTGTCCCACTCTTCTCCTATGTTGAACAAACAGATGGAAGTTTTCTGATAGAAGATGAATTATGTAAATGTGCACATGCAGAAGCCTAAGACCAGACACCTACAAATGAATATTAGTTCTGTATTTATGTTGTGGCCACAAGGTCTGGAGTTGCTTGCATTTTTCACAAAACACACATCTGAAGTCCTTAACAGTCTTTTGTAGATCTCATGTCTTATTTTAATTCTTCTAACACAGATCTCAGTGTTTTATCTTGGCAATTAGTTACACAGGCTTTTTTCTTTTGTTTTTCCTAATGAAAAGAAAATTAAGTCTTTTAAGAATTAATAGTTGTAAAAATATTTAAAAGTCAGGAATTAGAGAAGGCACCCATACGACTGTATTTCAACGTAAAAGGTGTTAATGTTGAGGCCTATATCCAATATCCAGTAACAACTTTTATCTTAAGACCATTCTTTAAATTTTAAGTCAAAGAATTTTTGAATTATACTTTTTTCTTTCAGAAAACATTGAGAATATTGTTTATAGTAATACGTGTGTTAATTTTTTTTTATTCTTTCTTTGACCTCATCTAGCTGTAACACTGTCAGTGTCACAAAAGAGTTTTCTTCTAATAACTGTAAGAAGTTCTACTTCAACAAGCCTTATCATTACTGTGTTTTATTTTGTGTATCCTCTACTACAGCACTTTTGTTTTACTCCGATTAAATGAAAACAACTTTTTTGATGGTCTCTTAACAACAAACCTGATAATTATAGCTTGCAATTTTATAAACCTCTAAAAGACACCCTACTACTATTGAACCTCAGTGAAGATGTGAGATCCTAATTATTTTAGGTGATTCAAAAATAATTTCATTCAAAATTGACTTATATTAATTAATTTGTATGCTATTAGACATTTGTTTTGCTTTCTCAAAAAACATATTTTTATAAGTATGGAAATGTACAGATCTGAATTACAAGTAAAATACCACTCCTAAGACCCCTGATACGTAAAATGCAATGTTTTTTAAATACCACAGTATGTATAAGTTTTTTAAATTTTTAGACTTAAGACTTTCATATATTTTAATATTATATCTTCTACGCCCTACAACTTTTTCTTCTAGCAAGCATATAGTTGTGATGCTTAAGTGCTGCTCTACACTTTTGGCGTTTTCCCAGGTGTATGACTACTGTGGGATTCATCAAGGAAAGCCATTAGTGCACTCACTGGCGTAAAAATTGCATGATGCCATAAATCTTTTAGCAAGCACATTCAGAAGATGTTTTTGTGAAGGTTATGTGTGCAAGGTAAGCTACATTACATGTGGTTCTTCAACATTACACTTTCTGACATTTAATAAAATAGTGATTGCAAAGAACTGCATCCTCAGAGGCTTGTTATACCAGTGCCAGTGCAAAGGGGGTACTTTCAGATTGTCTTCCATGTTTCAGTTGCAAAAGAATCTTTTATTTTTCCAATCTCTCTAGTAAAGTCAGATTCTTTCAAAGCTTTTCCTTTTTATCCTGGCAGTAAAGTACCATTTTACTGCACTAAATACAG
Source organism: Eubucco bourcierii (assembly GCA_013396675.1). Lineage (NCBI taxonomy): Eukaryota > Metazoa > Chordata > Aves > Piciformes > Ramphastidae > Eubucco > Eubucco bourcierii. Next base: position 63,239 of record VWZE01015221.1, read on the forward strand.
GCAAGAAGTTAACTTAGAGAAGACTGCATATAAATGTATAAACATTCCAAAACAGGATTAATTGTTTATAGTTAATCTACACTACAAAGAGTTTATTTTTCTTCTCCTGTCAGTCTATGCAACTTTCATATGTCAGTTATAAAAGTAAGATCTCTTGGATTTCATATGTTAAAATTGTCTTTGAAGAATAGTGTATTCTTATATGTACTAGACTTGGTCACTTTGTATCTAAAATAAATGATAGTGGGGTAAAGTGAAATTGTCTCATCTCTTCTTTTTAATTAACATCTATGATTTGTAAGTCTGGAGATAAAACTAAAAGCTGAAAGCTTTTTACTATGGCCTACTCAGAGAAATTGAACTGCAGTTTGAACATAATGATTATATTGCAATTTGGTGAGTATTAGCAGCACTCTGCAATTTTCAGATCTTCTACCTCATGAGATAACTTTTAAGTTTTGTCTTAATTTCTGTTTCTTCACCCCTGCAAAGCAATACTAGAAAAGCAAGATGATTTCCAGATGAATTTCTTCCATAGCTGTTGTCACTTCAAGGAACCTAATAACACAGTAATGTCCTAGCTTGGATTAGATGCACTTCTGAAGCAAGTTTCCCATTCATCTCCACGTATTCAGCTCTGTCTGACTTCACTGAGTGGTTCCAGAGTAGCTGAAATTCCTGCTGTCTAAAATGAAAGTGAAGTTGCACTCTGAAAACACAGCTATGGTATTCCGTTGATAGATGTAAGCCAAAGGGCAGCACATCAAAATTTGAAAGATAGTGTGCTAGCAAGATCTTTCAATCTATTGTACTAGTGGAAGCTGAGACTGGAGACCTGTGTGGAAGTAAAGAGGCTGGGATTACTTATGAGTTAGCAACCAGAGGAGGCCCTGAGAACAGCCAGTTAAGAATTAGGACATTACCCAGCAAAAAGTCAGGAAGGCCTTTAGGCACACTGAAGTGCATCTACACTAATATGCACAACATGAGTGGCAAATGGCAGCAGCTGGAAGCCATTGTGTATTAGGAAAAGCATGATACAGTAGCCATCACAGAAACATTGTGGAAAGCCTAAAATGTCTGGGGTGCCACAATCTCTTCAGAATGCATAGGTAGTGTGTGGCCTGTATGTCAGGGAATGTTTTGATTGTCTGGAGGTTAATGATGGTGATGATAACACTGCATCTTTATGGACAAGAATAAGGGGAAGGCCAAAAAGGCAAATATGTTAGTGGGATTCCGTTATAGGCCACCCAACCAGGATGAAGAGTCAAATAAAATATTCTTTAGGCATCTGGCAGAAGTCTCACAATCACTAGCCCTCATTCTCGTGAGAGACTTCAACTTCCTTGAAGTCTGCTGGAAATATAACACAGCTGAAAGGGAGCAGGCCCAGAGATTCCCATAGTGTGTGTATGATAACTTCCTGACATGGCTGGTGACAGAGCCAGCTAGGGAAGGTGCCCTGCTGGACTTGATGTTTGTGAACAGAGAAGGATTTGTAAGTGATATAACTTCCGAGAGTTGTCTTGGCGCAGAAATCGCAAAAAGATTTCTTGGATTCGGGAAAAGTAAAGAAGCAGGTCAGCAGAATTAGTACCTGGACTTCTGGTAAGCGGAGTTTGACCTGTTTTGGAGGGTGGTAGACAGGTTCCCTTGCAAGGCAGTCCTGAAAGGTCAAGGAGTCCAGGAAGGCTGGATGCTGTTCAAGAGGGAAGGCTTAAGGGTGCAGGAACAGAATATCCTTATATGCTGAAAGATGAGTAAATGGGGAATAAGGCTGGCTTGGCTGAACAGAGGGATTTGGTTGCAGTTTAGGCAGAAAAGGAGGGTCTATGGTCATTGGGAGAAGCGGGAGATCACATGGAAGGACTACAGAGTTGTAAGGCTATGCAAGGAGGGAATTAGAAGGGCCAAAGTTCAGCTGGAAATTAATTTGGCTTCAACTGCTGTACAGAACAAGAAATGCTTCTATAAATATATTAGCAAGAAAAGGAAGACCAAGGACACACTCTGTCCTTTGTTGGATTTGAAGGGAATACAGTGCTCAAGGATGAGGAAAAGGCTGAGGAACAAAACACCTTTGTCTCAATCCATAGTAGTAAAAAACCAGTTGTTTGCTGGGTATCCAGCCCCTTGAGCTGGGAGATAAAAATGAGGAGCAGAATGAAGCTCCCATAGTCCAAGAGGAGATGGTCAGTGAGCACCACTTGCACATACATGAGTCTATGGGCCATACACTCCAGATGGCAGAAGTATGCTCCAAGATACTTCCCATCATTTACTGGTAGTAGTCCCGGCTTACTGGGGACATCCTACCTGACTGTATTGACTGTATTCCAGAGGTGATTGGTGGGAACCAGCATGGCTTCACCAAGGGCAGATCTTGCCTGACAAATTTAGTGGCTTTCTATAATGAAGTCACAGCGACAGTGGACAAGGGAAGGGCAGCTGATGTCATCTACCTGGACCTGAGTAAAGCATTTGACTCTGTCCCACATGACATCCTGGTCACCAAACTGGAAAAGCATGGACTTGATGGATGGACCACTCGCTGGATAAGGAATTGGCTGGATGGTCGAACCCAGAGAGTGGCGATCAACGGCACAATGTCCACCTGGAGACCAGTGACAAGTGGTGTCCCTCAGGGGTCAGTGCTGGGACCAGTGCTGTTTAACATCTTTGTCAGTGACATGGACAGAGGAATGGAGTGCACCCTCAGCAAGTTTGCAGATGACACCAAGCTGTGTGGCACAGTCGACTTGCTAGAGGGCAGGGATGCCATCCAGAGGGACCTGGACAGGCTGGAGAGTTGGGCCCAGGCCAACCTGATGAAATTCAATAAGGCCAAGTGTAAGGTCCTGCACCTGGGTAGGCACAATCCCAAGCACAAATACAGGCTGGGTGGTGAATGGCTGGAGAGCAGCCCTGAGGAAAAGGACCTTGGAGTCTGGGTTGATGAAAAGCTCAACATGAGTCTGCAGTGTGCACATGCAGCCCAGACAGCCAACCGAGTCCTAGGCTGCATCAAGAGAAGCGTGGCCAGCAGAGCAAGGGAGGTGATTCTGCCCCTTTACTCTGCTCTCGTCAGACCCCACCTGGAGTACTGTGTGCAGTTCTGGAACCCTCAGCACAGGAAGGACATGGAAGTGTTGGAGTGGGTCCAGAGGAGGGCCACAAAGATGATCAGAGGGCTGGAGCAGCTCTCCTATGAGGACAGGCTGAGAGAATTGGGGCTCTTCAGCCTGGAGAAGAGAAGGCTTCGAGGGGACCTGATAGTAGCCTTCCAGTATCTGAAGGGGGCCTACAGGAAGGCTGGGGAAGGATTATTTACAAGGTCCTGCAATGACAGGACAAGGGGCAATGGGCTTAAACTGGCAGAGGGGAGATTTAGACTGGATGTTAGGAGGAAGTTCTTTACAGTAAGGGTGGTGAGGCACTGGAACAGGTTGCCCAGGGAGGTTGTGGCTGCTCCCTCCCTGGATGTGTTCAAGGCCAGATTGGATGAGGCCTTGAGTAACCTGTACTAGTGGGGGGTGGCCCTACCTATGGCAGGGGGTTGGAACTAGATGATCCTTGAGGTCCCTTCCAACCTTACCATTCTATGATTCTATGATTCTATGATTCTATGACTGGAAATTGAAAACACAATGACAATCTATAAGGAGGACTGGAAGGAGGACCCAGGTAACTACAGACCTGTCAGTCTGTCCCTGGCATAGGGGACAGTCATGGAGTAGATAATCTTGAATGCTGTTATGCATTGTGTGCAGGGCAACAAAGTGTCAGCATGGGTTCATGAAAGGCAGGTTCTGTTTGATGAACCTCATACTCTTCTTAGACAAGGTGATCTGCTTAGTGAATGAAGGAATGGTTATGGATGTTGCTTCCTTAGACTTTAGTAAAGCATTTATTAAAGCATTTTACACTGTTTTCCACAGTATCCTCCTGGAGAAACTAGTTGCTCGTGAGTTGGGGGTGTGGGTGCTTTGTTGGGTAAAAAATGTCTGGACAGCCAGACTCAAAGAGTAGTGTACTTTGAGTACAATCACAACAGTAGAGCCTGCAACACTGCAGGCTCAGGGGAAAGTGGCTGGAAAGTCACCCAGTGAAAAAGGACTTGGGGGTGCTGATGGGCAGCCTGCTGAACATGAGCCAGAGATGTGTTCAGATGACCAAAAGCGTCTTGAACTGTATCAGCAATAGTGTGGCCATCAGGAGTAGGGAAGTGATCATGCCCCTGTACTCAGCACTGGTCAGGCTACATCTTGAATATTGTGTTAATTGCTGAGCTCCTCACTATGAGAATAACACTGAGTTGCTGAACTGTGCCCAACAAAGTGTAGCAATGCTGGTGTAGGATTTAGAGAATAAGTTTTTTGAGGAATGGTTGAGGGACCTGGGATCCTTTAGTTTGGAGAACTTTGAAAGAAGATCTCATGGCTCTTTACAACTCCCTCAGAGGGGGTTGTAGTCAGGTGGATATCTGTCTCTTCTCCCTAATGTCAAGTGTCAGAACAAGAAGTGGCCTCAAGTTGCACCAGGGAAGGTTAAATTTGGTATAAGGAAAAATTTGTGTACTGAAGAACAGTCAGGCACTGGAAGATGCTGCACAGGGAGGTGGTAGACTCACTGACTCCAGACTCCTGAAGGTGTTAAAAATCTGTGTAGATATGGCTATTTGAAATATGATTTAATGACCGCAATGATGTTGGATCATCAGCTGGATGCAATGATTTTAGAGTTCTTTACCAACAGAAATAAATCTATGATTCTATGATCTACTGATGGGCATTGAGTCCACTGGCCCCAGTGCAGGCTCTTTACTGGTAATATCCCTGAAATACGTGTTCTGTGGGCGTCTGGTAATCAGCATCAACTGTTTTACTCAAAATGTGCATTGCTATCCTGCTAACCCCACCTGTCAGCATTATGCTGATGGCCAGAGGACTTCACTCATTTCAGCCTTCACTTTCAGTGAGAGGGGGCAGAATCTATCCTGCTTCTCCTGATGTTATTGATTATATAAGGAGGTGGCAAGCTGGCTTAGACCATGAAGCACTTTTAAAGTACTTATTTTTAAAGTACTTACTACTATGCTATTGAACAAAGTATATGCCTAGATCATGTTCTGAATGTAATGAGTATTCAAATTTAATATGTGGAAATGTTAATATCCAACTTTATTAACACAAATTCCTGCACCAAACAAGCAAACAAACACACACCCCAAAACAGCAAACTATTAACAATTTACCGAAAGTTTGAATACCCAATCTGGAATTATTTACACATAAGGTACAATAGGAATTTTTTGTGGAGCAATTTAGAGAAGGGACTAAGAAATATAAATACCCATAACCTACACATAACTCAAATCGGAGGGTGAGGAGCAACAACTGCCACCGCCAGTCACAAGATGGATTCCCTTTGCCCTCGAACAGGGCTATGGTGGGAAAACAAGAGACTCCAATTAATTTAATAGCCAAAATTACTCACTGATCAACCTGGGACGCTGTGGTGAGGTAACAATCAAAGAAATTATAATCCCAAATTGTGTTTTCAATGCAACCACAAGGCCAAGAGGGCAGCAGGAGCTGAGTGTGCTGCCAAAACCAAAAGTAAAAGGAGGGAGTCACGTGTCTTTGGGTAGCCAGTGTGCAACAGACATTCAGCAGCAGGTAGAGGAGCAGAGCCGAAAGCAAATGAAGTGAGGTCCTCCCAAAGCAGACCCCCTTCAATCACCCCTCGAGACAAAACAGACCACTGGCAGGAGAGATATTTGAAACCTAGCCAATTGAGTGGTTCGTTGTGAATATTTAACTTCAAACATGTTTTCTTGTTGCAGGCTATATGGTGACATACTAAGAGGAAAAATAAAATAAAATAAAACTACACATTTGGGTAATTCCAGGATTTTAAAACAAGACATTGTTTTTAACAGGATTAGCACTGTCAGCATATACAAATGAGCATTTTAAAGTTAAGCTTCTGAATGCTTTAACTTCAGCATTTGGGAAGAAAAATACCCAACCAAAATCAAGTAATAAATACAGAGGGATTTGGAGAAATTTCAGTGAGATAGGTCTAAAGTCCTGATCTCTATTATTATTACTATTATAAATGGGTTAATAGCAAAGGTCTTTCAATCTCAAAAAAACAACTGTGGTATCACAGTATCAGTAGAAGACATCCCAAAAGGTTATATTGAAATGTATTGCTTTAAATTGGTCTCAAGTGTATTGCTATCTTTCATTTCTAAAAATATTTCATGAATAATAATTTAAAAAATACGATTGTCGATTGATCTGAACAGAATTATTTTCTGTGTTGGCCAAACATTTTGAATTTAATATCTACCTATTGTCAAACTGGCTACAGTTATATATTATATAATAGCTTTAAAAATATATATACTTTTCATAAATTTAAGGATGCTGTGATCAAGATATATGAGAAGAAATGAGGCAGTTCATTTAAAAGAATCACCTGGTTCTCAAATCCACTGCACAGGCATATTCTACATCAAGGGATCTACAGAACAGACGAGCTGCAGCTCTCAGTTAAAAAATGCAGCTATGTTAAACAAGATTGATGACAGTGAAGGAAATGCTGGCATGTTAACATTTCTTTTTCAAGAATGACAATACTGTTGCTTAATTTCTTGATCTGCTTTGATATTTACTCTGAGATTCTCGCTGAAAGTTGCTAAGTATTATACTGACAGGTATAGCTGCATTTTAATCACATCCATTTCACTGACTTATCAAGCCTATAATTCAAAATCTTTCCACGTTTGTATAGGCACAGGGCAGTGATGACATTTTCTAATTGTTTCTTTTATGTTTGTTTTAGATGGGAAATGTGTTTTCCTTGTCTCCTCTATTCAGACTGACATTTTATCTACTAACTAAATATTTGTTTTTAATACTTGAAAGATCACTCTTGCTAAAAAGAAAGCTTTATTTTTGCCTTCCTTTATATAGCAATTTTGTCTAAGAGCCTTTTACAGACTTTTTCTACACCTTAAAAAAAAAAAATCTTTGATAATTTTCACTGCCATTTCTGTGCCCATGGTAACTGGAAAATCCTTTACTTGAATGCAGTTGTTAAAAATAATGTTCTAGTTCAAAACATATTTTGGAAGATATTGTCTTATATTTGCTAAATATACTGTTAGTTTTTCAATGCTGCTACTGTTCTACTTGTTAAATCAGACCTGCCAAACCAGCTAATGGTACAGAAATAAAAAGTACTTGTTCATATTTCTTTATTTTACTGCAGTACAGATTATGTATTTCCAAAAAGAAAGTAACATACAGGGAAAAAAAAATATTATCCTTGGACAAATTGACAGAAATATTGATGACATTGCTCTAAGTCATATGTTTTAGTTTCAGAGAGTCCTGCAAGGCATAGGGAGTTGGATTCAATCTCTATGGGTCTCTTCCAACCTGATATATATTTCTGTGAATCTGTGGCTCTATGATAATAAGAAGACCATGGCTAGCTATATCTGGCCTGGTAAGAGATTTACAGGGAAAAAACCAAAACAAAGCAAAACAAAAAAGCCCACCCAAACCCCACAAAAATAACCCACATTCCATGAAACGCCTTTAAGAATCAAAAGATTTGCCTCACAGGAACAGTAAATTGCTGCTCATGTAGGGCATTATCAATGCAGATTCATTGCTTATATGCAAAAATATATTTTCCATATTTTAAGACTGGATGAACATTACTAATTAAATCCCAAGACAATAAGAAAAGAAGGAATTCAGAAGGAAGGAAGGAATTTGAAAGCAAGGAAGGGAGGAATTTGGAAGGAAGGAATTCAGAAGGAAGGAATTGGGAAGAAGAGAAGAAAGGAATTTGGAAGGAAAGAAGGACAGTCAAAACCTCTGGAGAAGGGAAGGTTGCACTGAGATCCCTGACAAAGTATGATTTAAACACTAAATGTTAATTTTTAATTTTTTTTTTCCAGGTATAGAACATAACATACTCTATATACTATGTACATATATACATACTATATATGCTATATACTCTATGTATATATATATATATGTATATATACATAGCATATATATATCACATATATATAGCTAATAAAGCTAATATATACTACTAACAATACACTTTTTGTCTTCTGTAAAAAATAACAAAAATTGTTTAATTTGATTCTAGTGATAGAAAGTCAATGCCATGAAACATTTGTATGTCTTTCTAAAATTGAAAACAAACTCTTTAGTTTCCAATATGCTACTGAATATACAACCACAGATGATTTTGTTGATTTATCTTCCTCAACTTGATATTTTTCCATGTATGACAGAATTGCCTAATTGTATCTGAGAAATCATCTATATAATGCAACAAATTGTTTCCTATTTTTTCCACTATTGGATAATTTACAGAAAGTAAATCAGAACAGAAAGTAAACAAATCATTGGAAAATCAGTTCAATCAGCTTACTTTCCAGTGCAAGAAGCAAAAATTAGAGAGCATTGGTAGAGAGTTCATTAGTTACTGCATATAATTACACTAAAAATTTGTGCTTCTTAATATTAAATATTTTTTCTTTCGTGTCTGCTGAAACCACCCCTTATAAGTGTATTATTAGAGGATGTAAATAAGAGATTCCAATATGCTGCTTTTATTATATTTTTAATATGTATCTCCCAAAGGGCAAACTGAAACTCGTTTATGTTGTGTTGCAAAATATCAAGGCAGCCTCCTGTTCCTTGTCCTACAAAATATCTAGGAAGGAGGAGACTTTTTTGGTTTTGGGTTTTTTTAAAGGACTTAGTCTTCCCTTGTATTATTCACTGTCCCCGTTTTAGAACTTTCACTGGGGTGTGATGTCTTATTCCTCATCTAAACAAGTCATACTGAAGGTTTGAAAGCAGAACTATGTTTTATCCACGTGGTTGGCATAAATTTCTACACTTATGCAAGATTTTGTGTATTTCTGTGTATGCATATGTGTGACATAACAGCTGATAAGTGTCTATGTGGGAGAGGAGGGTGAGACAAGAAAATAAAGCTTGTGTTAATCGCTCTAAGAAACCTCAGCTCTGAAAAACTTAGAACAAATCCTCACACACTTCTGATTTAGATTAAATACATGAATATCTTCTATGCTGGTGGGGGGTTTTTTGTTGGCTTTTTTTTTTTTTTTTAAATTTTAATTTTTTTTATGCCAAACCACATCTTCAATATGTCTTTGCTGGGTATTTTATGTTGCTTCACACTGGGTACTTCACCTCACATCCTTTTATACATCCCTGATGTATCAATGCCTCTAGAAAGTCTGCAAAGCTGAAGGCATTTTGTAGGGCACAGGTTAGGAAAAGGGACAATAATTTAGAACGAAAACATTGTCAGAGTACAGTGGTTTTGCATTTGACATGGTAACTTTCCATTATCATTCTGTAAACTGATTTGTAATTGTTTAAGATACCAAGCATAGACTTGTATAGTTTTACAATATATAAGCTCATTTTTCTTCTTTCCTGACCTTCTTTGAAAAGTTATCCCTTGCAGTATATTTGTCAGTGTCTTCTCTGACTTACTTGTCTGGCAATCTGTCTGTTGGCATCCTCATAACATCTGTCATGAATGTCTATCTGCACCATTCTCCAAGTCCTTCATTTGTTGCCTTGTCTGTTCACAGTAATTGCCACATTCATCATAGGTACTTCTTTTCAAGTAGAAACAATTTCATTTTCTGATGTTGTTTAATGTCTTCTTTGTAGTTTTTTGTATGTTATTTTTTCTTTGTATCATAAGATATCTATTCTTGGCAAACAATAATACAAGTATGCTGAAAATAATAATCACTTCCCTCAAATTCTGAGATTTTCGTCTTACTCTTGCATAAGAAGAGAGCTTACAACTCTATCATAATTTGCATATCTACAAGAGACACTGCCTTGAACCTGATTCAAAATAATGCCAACTGGAAATAGAAGCTGCAATTAGATGAAATAAGGCAATGAAAAGTGTAGCTTGGTATTGAACAGAAACATAGTAGAAAGAGAAAAAGATGTATTCATTGCACAGTACAAATCCTGATATTTCAGATGTCTTCTCATCTGGAGCCTTACATACGCCAGTATCTTGTTCTTTCAGAGAACAGTGGGGAATCTGAGAGAATGTGTTTATGTTCTATTATTTTAAACAACACATACTAAAGCAACAAACCAACATTTGTTACTGTTTCTTACACAGGAAAAGATAAGTTTCTTATATATGTGACCTTTGTTTACAGTACCCTTTCAAGCACATTTATCTGACAAGAAGACCAAGGCTTGTCACAGAATCATTAATGAAGCAATGAAAAAATAAATAAAACAATGATCTTACTCTTGTCCAACACCTTTACAATTTTCATAGTACATCTGATATTTTCATTTTAAAAGTAGATAAAATCTGTAGGCACGGAAGGGAACTGGAAGTGTATTACTTTTAAAAAGTTGGCAAATTCTTTACTGTTAGCATTACATTACAGTAGACTGTGATTTTGTGCCAATGTGACATCAGTATGTAATATCACAGCATTATTTCTGATGGTACTGTCATATGAATGACCACCCAGAATGTTTCTGCAGTTCTGTGATTATATACATTTATTTTCTTTATAGAAATTTGAACTGGGGCCAAAGAAAATTAATCCATGAATGAATTATTCAGACAGCGCCTCATCGCACCATTGCACCTAAGAAGCTGAAGATGAAAGTATGTTCACTGTAGACCAGATCAGGTTTTTAATTTTCTTCTCAGTTTTTATTATGGCATACCTGTCCCCAAATCACTATCACATTCTACAAATAATGGACTTACTTTGACTTTTGGCATTCTTCATCCTTAGACATAAAAAATACATTTTGTCTATGTCTTCACCTAATTTAATTATTTCCTTGTGTACATATCCCTACAGTTTATGGAAACTGATAGCTATTGACTCTGTGTCATGGGTTGAGCTGAATGTATGAATGAATATTCAATACCATGCTGACATCATCCCAGTTTTAAAATGAAACTGCTAACTGGAGCAAAGTATCATGGGGCTTGTAGTTCAGGTTGTAAAGTGGGAAGCTTCCTGTTTCTGATTACCGATTCTGGTTTCTGGTTTTCAGGTGTTGGTCTTTAGGTTGGGCTGGCTGCAGGCTTAGGGGGTGGAGGGAGTAATTTTATCACTGTTTTCGTCTACTGCTTCTGTTTTTGCTGTGCTATTCTGCTAAACAGGCTAAAGTAATTGTACATAGTATTATTTATATTTTTGTGTTACTTTCCCTCCTGATCTTTGTGTGGAGGGCTTGCTTGTGATAGCAGACCATGTTAAACCAGTCTGCTACTAACAAATCATAATACCTCATTATAAAGTTTTCACATGGATTTATAAAGTTTAGCTGCAGAGACCACCTTTACAAATCACAATATAATTCAGTGGGTCATGTACCACTTTCTGCACTATTTGCTTACTCTTTCAGTAGCAGAGCAAAGTAATACCAGCTGCATCACTGACCCTTTGAGTTGTGGACATTTGCCTGAGACCACCAATTCATTTGACAAAGTCTGCTGAACAGCAATCAGATAATAATGACTTTTTGGTATATAGTTAATGATGCAGGGGTTTAGAGGAGCCATACCTGATTAAATGTGCAGGGTGAGTAGTGTGCAGTTAATGTAATGTAAAGTAATAATAAAGTAAGTAGAATGAAAATAAATAGCTTAGCTGCCATATTCTCAGTGTGTTGAATGTGAAATGCAACTGGTATGCTGAGGCCTTTAATTATCAGTTAAACCCTCATAATACGGTTTAGGTAGGATGAACTAGACCTTTTATTAGCTTTTTGTACTGTAGTAGAATTAAGATAGGAAACTGAGTTATTCAGACAAATTGTACTACATGCTCACACAGATGACATCATCTATTAATATTTATAGATAACTCTAGGGATGAGATTGTACATGGATATATGGGTAATAACACCTGAAAGATTAATTTTTCAATATAAGAGGTTTTAAATTGTATTTTCCTGAGTACTTAAGCTTGATTTATACTTTGACTCTATAAACATGTTAGACTGCATGAAACACAGAAAAGTTCATTACGTGGCAGTGTTGATGAAAAGGCTTCTTTCTGAATCTTTATGTTTAATTCAAGAAAAATCACATCACCAAAAATTGTTATAAAGTTAATTTCTCTGACTAGTTCATCATGAAATCTTCATTGATTATCAAAGCTAAGTATAATGCAGCTTTATTTCATTGGCATTGTTACTATCAGGTAGATAAATCTGTCACGTCCAGGGATACCTAGTCTTAAGTGTTACTAGCAATTTTTTCTTCTTCTAAAGACTCCCAGAATTATGAGTCATTGTATATTTATTACTCCGGGAAGAGTTTGGCAACTGTACATATAAATATAATCCTAAGAACCTGTAACAGACAGACTACAGTGTTAATCTCTGAGGATTTATTTTACTGTTCTATTCCAAACCATACTTCCATTTTATCTTCATTTTCCTCCTGTTCTCCAGCAGAGTTCCTGAAGACTCTCATTTTTAAACTATAATGTTATCTCATTTTTACAATGTTTACATCATAGTTGAACTTGGGATTTCTTTGTAGTTGTTTTTTGTTTGGCTGGGTTGTTTTTTTATTTTTCTATGCCATTACTCAGGTTTCTGGACTTAGGTTATATATGGTCATTCTTTCTGTTCAATGGATTTATGCACAAATCTGGAATAAAGTGAATGGCCTTGTTGGGGAAATGTTTTTCCTTTGTTCGAAGGGTAAGCAGTTCAGCTTTAATCTGTTTATCTCAAAATATAAGAAGTATGAACTGAGACAGTATATCGAAAACTGATTTTGAAAGGACACATACTTTTTACTAAAAAGTAGTAACCATAACCATAAATAAAGAGTAAATAAACACAAAAGCCTTTTTATTAAACAAAATGAAACAAAGAATTTAGTTTCAGTAACCAAGAAGACAATGAGAAGAAAATACTGTTCCTATTCTCAGAGTTCAAACACTCAAATCTACCTTACACTTAAATGGATTACCAAGCTCTACCAACCTTTTTCTTTCTGATTGCTCTGCTTTTGTGTGTGGTTAAACAATAATTGCTTTGAAGAAGCAAGAGATCGCAAGAGATCACAGATTCCAAACAGAATAAGCTCTAGAAGAACTGTTTTATGGCTCAGGCTTGGAGTGAGATAGGGAGCAAGAGATGTTGTAATCCCATTCTAAAATGCAAGGGCTTTCAGTCTGAGAAAAATACAAGCAAGTAACATTTGAAAGGAGTGGCCAAAAGATGTCAGGATCCAGATAATATTTTTAACTTGAAAACAATCTTTAATATTACTTCCTATGCAACAATATATATTAACATGTTTATGCCCTTCAAGCGTATAAAATTTCTAAACCTTTTTATGGTCACAGAAAAGGACCACATGCTGTTAATCACAGGTAGCTTCGACAGCAGAATACTTGAAATTGGAAGTCTACTTCTCCCATCCAAGTCCTTTTATGCTTTTTCTATAAACTGTTAAAACTCTTCAATTGTTAAAGTATACCCATAAATAATACAGCATTAATTATGATTCCATTTTGTTTATAGAGAAACAAAACGGACCCACAGAGCGTCCTGTTTTACAGGAATGGATTTTATAGGTGCAGCCTATGTAGTGAATACTCTTCTTTAAAGCAAATGTGACATAGTTACCCATTTTATATTATTTCTTTTAAAAGGCAAATTAAAAAGATGAAAAAAACCCTTGGAAATTACATAATGAAATAAGAAAGCATAAAGAAGTTTCTAGTTTAACAATGAAGAAATAGAGACATAGGGGAAAAGTTATTTCCGTCTGTAAATGGGGGCCCTGTGTCTTGATATGGAATGTTTGTCAAATCCATACTTTGACCTATTAGCTAGCACAACTAAACAGAATTTAAATTATATGTGCTTCTGAGATTTTCAAGGAAATTTAACATCCAGAAAAAGAAGAGCAGCATCATTTTACCAAGCCCAGTGACAACTGAACAGATGTCACAGCAGCCAGCAGCAGAACCAATCAAGGAGTCAGAGATGAGAATGTGCCAAGGGAGCAGACCCAGGCCTAGATGCCAACACTAGAAGAATTCATCTCTTAACATCTGGTTGTACCAAGTATTCCCCATATGTGGGTGTATGTATTGGCTTTGATCCTAGTACACACAGAAAAAAAAAAAAAAATTGACTGGAATACATTCAACACTGCCAGGAAAAAGAAGAAATTCTGCCAAGTTTACATTGAAATTCTGTGACTCCAACAATCACTTTTCTATTTGTAAATGCACAATATGTCCCCATGGCAGTTTTGCATATGTGTATATGCTTTAGACTGTGAAATAAGTTCTAACCTGTTTAAATAAAATCTTACCTGGAATTAACCCAGTCTGTCAACAGACCCTGAAAAAAAAAAAAACCACCCAAATTAACCAAAAAACACCAAAAAACCCAAAACAAAACCCAAACCCAAAGAACTGTGGTAGTTTACGGCTTATTAGAACATTCTAATAAGAGAAATTAGTATTTTCCTAAAAGTTCAGTGTAGAATCTGGATAAAAAGCCAATATATAAACAATTCTTCCTGGCTTTTGGGCACTGCATCTGTTCGCTGTTCCTTCATTCCACCCTAACTCCTACACTAACATTTTCCAGATAACCTGCAAGCTCTGCTGTTTGTTTTCTGTCTGGGAAGGGAGAGGATGGCATTGGCCTCTTCCAGGCTTTCTTTGTCAGGGAGGACACACGCAGAGATTTGGTTTCTGTATTATTTCTAAATTGTATATAACTGTGAATACGTGTAAATACATTTTGTATATATGTTTGTAAATTTAGCTTTGCTGTAAAATGCATCTTCATCTTACTTCCAAGCCATCTGAAGTGGTCTGGTAAATTATTTGGAGGGGAGGAGAAGTACCAAATCTGACTGTGCTGGTCCTGATCTGTTTACTGAACCCTTACTATTTATCAACCAGATAGCTTGTGCTAAATGTTTGTCCCAGACTTTCAGAGTTCCACCCCCCATGGCTTTTAGGGTGGTTTTCAGCAAACCACTGTAGTGCTCAATCTTTCCTGAAGCTGGTGCATTGTAGGGTATTTGGTAGATCCACTCAATACCGTGCTCTTTGGCCCAGTTTTTCACAACATTGTTCTTGAAATGAGTGCCATTGTCTGATTCAATTCTCCCTGAAGTTCCGTATCTCCACATGATTTGTCTCTCCAAACTAAGAATGGTGTTAAGTGCAGTAGCATGTGGAACTGGATAGGTTTCCAGCCATCTGGTGCTGGCCTCTACCATCGTTAGCACATACTGCCTGCTAGAACGAGAATGAGGTAAAGTGATGTAGTCAGTCTGCCAGGCTTCACCATACTTGTGCTTGGACCATCACCATACTGCAGGGGCTTGATTGGCTTACCCTGCTTAATAGCAGCACAGATGTCACAGTCATGTAGGACTTGGGTGATAGCATCCATGGATATAAAATATTTACAGTTATATACAAGTTAAAGGTAATACAGATACACAATACCCCTCCCAGAAATCAGTGTCCTCAGGAGGGGCTCCCAACCACCCTTCCACCTTCTTTCCATCCCCCACTCTTATCCTAGAATCTGCCTTACATGGAAGGTGAGTTGAAAGGGTTGGCAAGGGTGGTTAGAAGAAGAATCATTAGTTTGGTTACACAGATCCAGTTATAAACCAGGGAGAAACACAGACATGGACAGACTCTGACAGACTGTCTCATTTATGTTTGTGTCTTTGCTTTTATATCTCTCAGCAAACTTTTAACTGAAGTAGACATCACGATTATTTTCTTTTCACAGCCTATAATATAATTTAGCTCATTAAAATATTCCAATTAGCCTCAAACCAGCACAGGTAGTTCACACAGAATGCATCCAGGCAGATTTTTAAATTCTCCGGAGGAGTCTGCTCAACTTCTCTGGGCAGCCTGTTCCAGTGCTCTGTCACCTTCACTGTAAAGAAGTTTCTCCTCATGTTGAGGTGAAATCTTCTATGTTCCAGTTTGTAGCTGTTGCTCCTTGTCTTATTGCTGCTGACTATCGGAAAGAGATTGTCCCCATCCACATGACACCCACCCCTCAGGTATTTGTATACATTGATCAGATCTCCTCTCAGTCTTCTTCTCCAGACTAAACAGCCCCAGGTTTCTCAGTCTCTCTTTGTAGGGGAGTTGCTCAAGTCCCTCAGTCATCATTGTGGTTCTCTGATGGACTCTCTCCAGCAGGGTCTTGTTTCTCCTGAACCCAAAACTGGACACGGTGAGAGACAATGTTCACTTTTTCAGTGTCACCCTGGGTCTTAAGTTTGATAGATACAATTTTCTTCAAGAATAGAAAGGAAAGTTTACGGTGAGTCATATCACTGCATTATGGCTATGAGTGGAATTTCTTACCTCACAGACCTGTGGGACACTTAGGGCTATTTTTATATGTTTTTGTTTTCGCTGTCTGCTTTCTTCTCACTGAGTCCCAGCTTAAGCTGCAAAATTGCAGAGCCTAATACAAAAGGTGAATGTCTGATACTCTGTGATAGCTAAGTGCAAGAGCTTTACCACATGGTATTCCTACAGGGCTTCAGCTGCAGCAGGGCAACCATCAGCTGGTTGAGCTCTAGAACTATTGCAAAAAGCTACAACTGGCTCAGAGTAAGGCAAGCCTGGGTAAATCCTTGGAGTCATCAGAAAGTGAGTTTGTGTTCTCCTGTGTGAGGGATAGTAAGGGGCAAGTGGAAGTAGTGAGGTGTTGGCAGCTGGGAGATTTACTTAGAAGTGCACTTCTGAATTGAACTAAAGTGCCAGTGCAGAGGCATTCTAAGTGAGTTACGAGCTTGTGTGTCCTCAAAGTAGTCCTGACACTTAGAGTTCAGGCATCTAAATCCTTAGGTCACTTCTGAGAAATGCTAAAATATACCTTAGAATTCTTATCTTAAGCCTATATTTTCTCTCCGGTGTGTCAGACTACACTTCCATACAAATTTTTAGAATGTGTTCCCAAAGGCACTGCTTCTCGCTGGCAGACCCAGGATATTTGCAGTTCTCAGGCTGCAAACTCTGGCTGAACTGCAAAATGCTATTGCTGATCTCAGCTTTTGTAATTTTTTAATAGCTTTTATGGCTGTAGGCAGATAGCCACTCTCAAGTGTTTCTGAGGCAGAGAAAAAGAGTCCAAAGGCCAGAAACACACAGATCACCTCTTCCCCTCTTCATAATGAGATGGAAAAGAGAAGATTGAATCTTCGGATATCTCTTGCATGTGTAGCACAAAAAGAAAAAGCTGTATACCTGCTACAATCACCAGTTCACCCATCCCTGCAGGCACCCTTTGCAAATCTCTTCTAGTAGTCAACACAAAATTGTGTGGTTTACTTTGGGAGATGGAATAAGTATACAGTGCTCAGATTAATACTGCATTTACCAGCAGCACCCTACCCTAGCTGCAGTTTTCATTATTAATCATTATTCAAAATTAGTTTCACAAGTCACATCGCATTTACCATGTACCTGCAATAAACTGATTCTGTACTCCCTAGTAAAGAAACCAGGTAAAATCAACTGAATGAACTGAAAATCACTCTAAACCAGGATATCAATGGTACTTTTAGCGGTTCATGGCAAATGACAGATCATTTCAAGTCAGAAATTTCTCTCCAATTCCACATATCAGTGTCACTCATAATATTGAACTTTTTAATATATTTTTTAAAAAATTGTACCATTAATATGTACCATTTTATCATTAAAGGCAACATTTATTGTATATTGCTTCACTTCTCTCTCATTTTTGACAGTTTTGGGTTTTTTTGGTTTTTTTTTTTTTTTCTGGTAGATTATTTTAACATCAGACAAGAAAATTCCTGACAAAGATATGTTTCTAGAATTTCTACATTTGATGCCATGAAAATAGCAAATCATTTGAAGTTTTTCAACTTTTTGCTCTTCTTAGTTAAAACTAATCACTTCAGATGACTTTTCAGTGCCTAGCGTCAAAAACATCACTCCAGGGTGCTGAAGACACCACAATATATGAAGGCAGAATGAATATAAACTTAAATTTTTTAAAGATAACATATTTAAGTATTTGATATTCTGTATCCAGAGCCATGACACCAAGCTGGGGGCAGATGTTGATGGGAGGGCAGAAGGGCTCTGCAGTGGGACCTTGACTGCCTGGACAGGTGGGCAGAGTCCAAGGGGATGGCATTCAATAAATCCAAGTGCTGGGTGCTGCACTTTGGCCACAACAACCTCATGCCGAGCTACAGGCTGGGGTGGGAGTGGCTGGAGAGCAGCCAAACAGAAAGGGATCTGGGGGTGCTGATTGACACCTGCCTAAACATGAGCCAACAGTGTGCCTGGGTGGCCAAGAAGGCCAATGGCATCCTGGCCTGCATCAGCAATAGTGTGGCCAGCAGGAGCAGGGAGGTCATTCTCCCCCTGGACTCTGCACTGCTTAGGCCACACCTTGAGTACTGTGTCCAGTTCTGGGCCCCTCAATTTAAGAAGGACATTGAGGTACTTGAACATGTCCAGAGAAGGGCAACGAGGCTGTTGAGAGGCCTCGAGCACAAGCCCTATGAAGAGAGGCTGAGGGAGCTGGGATTGTTTAGCCTGGAGAAGAGGAGGCTCAGGGGGGACCTTCTTGCTGTCTACAACTACCTGAAGGGTGGTTGTAGCCAGGAGGAGGTTACCTTCTTCTCTCAGGCAACCAGCACCAGAACAAGAGGACACAGTCTCAAGCTACACCAGGGGAAGTTTAGGCTGGAGGTGAGGAGAAAGTTCTTCACAGAGAGAGTCATTGGCTACTGGAATGGGCTGCCCAGGGAGGGGGTGGAGTCACCATCCCTGGAGGTGTTCGAGGCAGGTTTGGACGTGGTACTTGGTGCCATGGTCTAGTCTTGAGGTCTGTGGATTTAATGGGCTGGACTTGATGATCTTTGAGATCTCTTCTAACCTTGGTGATACTGTGTGATTCTGTGATTCTAGAATATTAATTAAAGTTAGTCTATTCTGAGGCAGGTACATTTACTTACATAGACAAATAAAGACTGTGGGCTCTTATTTCAGGACCAACAGTTGTAAATGCAGTGCATTTTGATAATTGTCTTACTGAACTCTGTGGACCATCTTTTTCTTTGTTCTTTATTCTGTCACTGTATCTGTGTGTAAGCAGCACTTTCTGCTGTTTATCTTGCATTTCCTTTTTTTACTTGGTCCATTAAGTCCAGAGCCCTTTAGGAAAGAGATATTTTATGTACATTTAGAAAGATATTCTGAAGTCTGTGCTCTACCTTGTAGACAAATGTTCAATTTCTTAGATTGATTTAATTTCTTTATATTTATATTTATATTTATTTTGTGACTTTAAGATCCATAACCTCTCTTCAGCTAGATGACAATAAGTGCTATTCTGTTCCTGACATTTAAGTTTTAATATATGTCTGCTTAAAACATCCTTTGAACCTTAAATCCCTTGAAAATGAAGCTCTCTGTAATCACCAGTGTCTAACCCCAAGGCCTCCATCAGGATATTTCTTTATTATCTAGTAGTAACTTCTTTTGCTCATCTAAACAAACCACAAAGTTAAGGAATTATCTACATTTCTTCTTAGAGAATCTAAAATGTGTTTTGAAACATTTAGGAACAGAAAAAAGAATTTCACTTTTATCTCTAATTGGAAAGAAGAGAAAAAGAAATATCTATTAATTCAATTTTTGTTCCCTGAGGTGATATTAATTCATAACCTATAGGACTCTTAGCCATGGCAATGGCATTTTAATCATATGTAATTCTGACACCCTAGACGTGATGTAATATCAAAATTTCCACTTTCACTGATAAATCCCTTAAGTAACAAGTTTTATTATCCACTTCAGCTCTCTGAGATAAAAGTGCATTTAGCTAACATATAAAAGTATGACTAGGTTTTATTGGTTTCATTTAAGCTGCTGCTCAGACTAAGAAGTAATTTTCCTTATTAGCTCTCAAAGAATTGAAAAGTGGCAAACCATACAATTTAATCATAAAGCATGCAGGTCCTCTCTTTGTAAATGGTTATTTTACCTTCATCAATTTTTATTATATTTTTTTGTTATCGAACATTCAGCTTGAGCAGCATCAAATCTTAAATTGAGTAAAACTGAGTCTCTAGAGGGGTTACATAAAAGTATCAAAGAAGAAATTTAGTTTCTTGGAGTGTGTTAATAACTAATTGATTGCTGTCTTATTTCTTACAATTGAAAAAAAAATATACATATATATTTTCTAGGATTATTGTTCTGAATCTTATAAAATTGTAAAAGAAGCCTGGGACTAAGTAAAAGAAAACAATTCCCTAATATAAGACATGTCAGAAGAAGGTTTTGGAAGCAAAATTCCATGAGAATTAAATGTTACAAAATAAAATTGTTTTAATCATAACAGAAGTAAGAATCTTATAGGGAGGTCAGATGGCGACTAGATGATTGAGTGACAATTCAGAAAGAAAAGCATTTGCATTGCTGCCACTATGGAAGAACAAAAAAGAAAGTCCACACATCCGAGAGAAGAACGAGGGGAACTAACTTAGGAAAGAATACAGGCAGAAGATATTTCAAATGGGCTCATAGAATGATAGAATGTCAGGGACAGGAAGAGACATCAGATCATCTGTTCCAGCGCCAGAGTAGGATCACCTAGAGCAGATCACACTGAAATGCATCCAGACAGGTCTTGAAATGCATCCAGACAGCTCTCCTTCCAGAGAAGGAGACCCCACAACCTCCCTGGGCAGCTGGTTCCAGTCTTCTGTCACCCTCACAGTGAAAAAATTCCTCCTCAGGTTTACATGGAGCATCCTATGTCTATAGATAAATAGATGACTATTATGTCATTTAACAGGTTTATTACTGTTACTGTGTGCAGTTCTGGAGTGCCCAGCACAAGAAGGACATGGAAGTGTTGGAGCGGGTCCAGAGGAGGGCCACAAAGATGATCAGAGGGCTGGAGCAGCTCTCCTATGAGGATAGAGTGAGAGAGTTGGGTCTCTTCAGCCTGGAGAAGAGAAGGTTTCAAGATGACCTGATAGTAGCCTTCCAGTATCTAAAGGGAGCCTACAGGAAGGCTGGGGAGGGATTATTTACAAGGTTGTGTAATGACAGGACAAGGGGCAATGGGTTTGAACTGGCAGAGGGGAGATTTAAACTGGATGTTAGGAGGAAGTTCTTTGCAGTGAGAGTGGTGAGGCATTGGCACCGGTTGCCCAGGAAGATTGTGGCTGCTCCCTCCCTGGAGTTGTTCAAGGCCATGTTGGAGGAGGCCTTGAGTAACCTGTACTAGTAAGAGGTGTCCCTGCCTGTGGCAGGGGGTTGGAACTAGATGATCCTTGAGGTCCTTTCCAACCTTACCATTCTATGAGTCTATGATACTATGATTTCTTAGCAGATTGGGAGAAACAGATATTGTATCCCTATGACTTTTCAAGGAACTTAGCTTCAGAGAACTTCACTAAAAATGGGGAAGTTGAAAAGGCAACAGCCATCTGCTTAAATGCTAACTAAAATGATAACTTTGAAAGGAATCTAGGAGAGTATGGGGAATTATGAACATGCAGTTTTAATTTCTCTACTTTGAAAATGCTACAACAAAGAATAGAATTAGTGGAGATAGCGGCATTAATAATAAGAGTCAGCAAACTTTTAGTAAGAACTGTCCTATAAAGTATTAGAGTTCTTTGAAGGAATTTATAAGTCTATAAACAAGAGTAGTTTGCTATGTATATGTGCTCATATTTCAAAAGAGTTCCCGACAGCATTTGTCAGAGTCCCTTACCCAAATTAAACTGTCATAAGAGCAAAAATGTCTGCAAAGTTAATGGCAATCATTTGTATTAAATATACAATATGGGTAGGAACAGACCATCAATTTTTGCAGATTATCAGTTTTTATAGTCAAGGAAGAATAACAAGATAGTCCCTCAGAGTTCAATGTCGTGATCTATGCTAAACAGTAATCTGGAAAATTTTGTGAACAAAATTTATTGATGGCACATGACTGTTGCAGCAATGAAAGCTAAAACTGACTGTGAACAATTGCTGAAGAAGTTGCAAAATAAGTTAGTGAAATCACAAATAGAACTGGATTAATCGAGCTAAATGCATTGTAATAATTATGAACTGAAAAATAAGCTTAAGTATATCTGACCAATGGCATGCTATAAATTAGATGTTAGTACTGAGGTCTTTACCTGTTGTGCATAGTTTCATGAAACAAATGGAGAAGGCAGTTCACAGGATGTTAGGAGTTGGAAGTGACCTGAAAAGATCATGAAGTTCAACTCCTCTGCCAGAACACAACCATACAATCTAGCTCAGGTCATGGAGGAATGCATCCAGATGGGCCTCGAAAGTCTCAGAGAAGGAGACTCCACAACCTGTCCGGGGAACCCATTCCAGTGCTCTGTGACCCTTACAGTCAAGACGTTTCCCCTTGTGTTGTGGTGGAACCTCTTGTGCTGCAGTTTATATCCATTGCTACTTGTCATATCACAGGGAGCAAGTGAGAAGATCCTGTCCCCCACCTCCTGACACCCAGCCCTCAGATATTTGTAAACATTTATTAAATCTCTGTCCAGTTAGGGCATAAATCCTGCCAGACCAGTTTAACTCTCGATCTCCTCCTCCTGTTGTGGGTCTGGGAGTTGAGTAGAATGAGCAAGCAATGGAGCAGTAAAACCTTGAGGGCTTAGAGCTCAGCACCACCCGTCAGGTGTCTGGTGTTGCCCCTCAATGTGCCTGGGTGGTCACATGAAGCACAAAGCTTTAAATTCATTGACCAGAATAATGATGCTAGTACCTATTGGCCAGTTTCATTTGCAAAAGGATGTGTTTAATGGGGAGTGATTTAGAATCTGCACCTTTCTGCACTGACACTCCACTGGGAGAAGTAGCCCATTCGTGGCTCATTACTGGGAATTACAGCGGCCATATGTTTGCAGCTTGCATTAGCAGAGTAGC
Source organism: Eubucco bourcierii (assembly GCA_013396675.1). Classification (NCBI taxonomy): domain Eukaryota; kingdom Metazoa; phylum Chordata; class Aves; order Piciformes; family Ramphastidae; genus Eubucco; species Eubucco bourcierii. The sequence goes on from VWZE01015221.1 coordinate 86,316, forward strand.
AGCAACTCAGCTCTTCTCTCGTTCCCTCTGCCTGGAATATTTTGTATTTTGTTGTGGGATCATTATCCATTAGAAGTGTCCTTGTACAGGAAACTTATACATCCGAGTACATACGTTAGAGTTAATGCTAAGACTCCATAAGCATAGTTAGAATTTTTCCTGTTTTCAAGTTCCTATTTTCCAAGTTCTGATTGATTAAACTGTTTAATTCCATGTTCAGAAATACCCTTTGTGCAACTACTCCCAGTTGACCAAAAATCCAAAGAATCTCAGGGAATTTTCCTGAATATTTGAATATTAATAATAAAAACAATATTCATATAGTAATTATTATTAATAATCCATAACTGATTGTTACTTTCTACAACAATCCCTTCTCAGTCTTCTCTTCTCCAAACTAAAAATCCCCAGGTCCCTCAGCCTCTCCTCATAAGGCAGTGCTCCAGTTATCCTTGTAGCCCTTCGCTGGACTCTCCCTGACCCTCTTAGACTGGGGAGCCCCAAACTGAACTAGTTACTTCAAGACAGAAAAGACACATGAAGTGACAGCCTTTAGAGTATTGTGTAACCTGGAAGATTCTTGCTTTGCTTGTAACAGAAGCGTTAAACTCTTGAGGGACAGTTAAAGCTCCTGGAGAGATCACCATTATTGCATCTTGTTCTGATGCTAATGTTAATCACAGACATGTGGGAAACAACTAAGAACCCTATAAGCACTGCTAACAGGTAAAACTGAGTAAATGGCAAACAGCGAATCTGGTTAATGGGTATCCGGATATTTGATCTAGATAACAACCAATGAGACTGGAGTATTTAGGCCATTTCATTGCCTCATAAATTTGCTCACATGATTTCTCACTCACTAGCCTGCATCCTTATGTTTCCCACAGAAAGAAACCAGGTCCCTGGTGGTTTGGGAAGGTTGGGCAGAAAGTTGTATTTGTTCATGTTATGCTGCTGCTCATAGTTGCTATTCTTAAAAGCATAGAGTTATAGATTGGACTGGTTTGGAAGGGAGCTCTAGAGGTCATCTAGTCCAATACTCCTTCAGTAAGCATCCCCAACTGGATAAGCTTACCCAGAGCCCCATCAAACCTTATCTTGAATGTCTTCATCCACCATCTCTCTGGGCAACTTGTTCCGGTGTTCCACCATACACATAATAAAGAACTTTCTCCTAACGTCCAATCCAAGTCTACCCTTCTGTAGTTTAAAAACATTTCCTCTTGAAGATTCATAGAATCATAGAATGGTAAGGTTGGAAAGGACCTCAAGGATCATCTAGTTCCAACCCCCTGCCATAGGCAGGGACACCTCCCACTAGTACAGGTTACTCAAGGCCTCATCCAATCTGGCCTTGAACACCTCAAGGGAGGGAGCATCCACGACCCCCCTGGGCAACCCGTTCCAGTGTCTCACCACCCTCACTGTAAAGAACTTCCTCCTAACATCCAGTTTAAATCTCCCCTCTGCCAGTTTAAACCCGTTGCCTCTTGTCCTGTCATTGCAGGACCTTGTAAATAATCCTTCCCCAGCCTTCCTGTAGGCCCCCTTCAGATACTGGAAGACTACTATCAGGTCTCCTCGAAGACTTCTCCAGGCTGAAGAGCCCCAATTCTCTCAGCCTGTCCTCATAGGAGAGCTGCTCCAGCCCTCTGATCATCTTTGTGGCCCTCCTCTGGACCCACTCCAACACTTCCATGTCCTTCCTGTGCTGAGGGCTCCAGAACTGCACACAGGTGGGGTCTGACAAGAGCAGAGTAAAGTGGCAGAATCCCCTCCCTTGCCCTGCTGGCCACACTTTTCTTGATGCAGCCTAGGACTCGGTTATCTGCCTGGGCTGCATGTCCCCCCTTGGCATTTTGTCTCCATGCATTTATTTGACCTCTAGGATCTTCACACACTTTCTATACCTTTCCTCCACCCAGGATTGTCATCTTCTTTTCAGGCTCCCTCATTTCCCCCCCAAAGATCATTTCCTCTTTACAGAAATTTTGGATTTTAGCACCAGCTTTTCACTGTGGTTTGCAGCCCCTGGATCACCCAATTTAAATAGTGCATATGCAGAACAATACATGCAACACTATCAGTTTCTGATTCTGTCCTATGTCTCTTTCTTTATTACATGGGGGATTCAAGACATGCTAGTATTGTTTAATTCAATATTTGCTAAGTTTACAAAAAAAGGGTACCCCCTATGGCTAGCAAGAAGGAGTCTTGTGCTTGACAGTTTAGAAGTTAATTTCTGGATGTTCAACCTTCTATTCTCCTCCTTGACAACCCCAATTATGTGTACCCTGTTGACATTCATGAGTCACAATTTTTCCACCTATGACAGGGGCAAATCCAAAGCCATTACCAATAACAAAGGTCCTAGCAGTCTAGATAAAACCCAATAACTAAATATTAGATGCCTAAAACACTGATGGGCACTATGATTTTTTTCCCAGTAAATATGAAATAATTTATCTTCTGTAATTAAAGATATTACTAAGCATCCTACATAATGATTAATTGCAATTGTAGAATTTCCTCATTTGTCACACTTCATTTTTAAAATATTGCTATTTCCTTCTAAGAAGTCCATATGTGAATTTATGTGTAAAATTGTTAATCATGGTCTTGAAAGAATACATTACACGTCAGCTTCAAACATTTCCTTTGAAGTGATGAATCTTAATAATTGATTACTGATTAGGTCTGCATTAATATGGTTTCAGCCAACTTCCAAACGTTTCCATTAATATAATTATTGATACAATATTTATTTTTTAAAAAATCCAAGTCTAAACACTTTTACATAAAATGTAAATATTTATGTTTTCATCCTTTAATAAAATGCTTGACAACCATTAACTTAATGTTACTTATTTTGGAACTGGTAGTTAATATGACAGTCAGTAAGCTCCTCAAACCTCCTTCAATGCTGCCCTCTTTCCCACACACATACACAGATGCTTCTGAAAAGGAAATGAATGCTTCAAAATTCCGTGTTAAAAATGCTTCATAGGAAAACATTCGTTGTATCATTTACGGTTATATCTGTATCCTCAGGACTTATATGTCTACTGTTCTGCAAGTACAAAGAAATGGAAAATCTCTATCTCAACGGTCTTATAACTAGTGTAATCATAACACAAATGACATACGGAGAGTGATCTAAGCTAACTGTCTAGATTGCCTGTGGCATAATCAATGTCATTTTGAGGCATTCATTACAAGTTAGGAAAACCCAATTTCGAGACCTGGATTTCAGATGTAGGCATCTATCTACATTAAAGTTGTGTTTTTTATTTGTGAACAAAAATTAATAATGATGGAATTGCAAAAGCTGGTCCAGATTTAAGAGGTAGATTCCAGACTGTAGAATGGGATGTGTGTTGCTTGTGTTTGGACTGCACTCCTGTACACAGGGAAACAAGTTACGTTTTCACTACAGTCAACTCTCTATTTGGCAACGCAAAGTAGTCCTAAAGTTAGCTAAGCATTTTAGAACACCAGTAAATATACAAAGTAAACCTTTAAACTATTAGAATTAATGCTTCAGACTCTCCTACATCTATTTTAAAAAATTTACATCTCCTATGGAAGAATAAAATTTCACTCAGAGATAAATTTGTTTTCTGAAACATGATCTTGTAAAATCTACAAAAGTGCTGATAAGGAATATGGCTGTAAACAAATTTGTAGCAATATTTAAATTCAGCAGAAATCACCTTGTGTACTGATAGGCTTTAAATAATGTAGATTCAGTATTAAGAGTGGTGCTAAGAAGCCATGGTAGACCACGGTAACCTCTAAAAGGAGTTCCAAGCTAAGATATTGAGGGAATACCATAATCATCAATATATAAAGGGGACCTATAAAAAAAATAAAGACTTTTACCAGCACCTGTAGTAACAGGACAAGGACCAATGGCTTTAAACCATTGAAGGTAGGTTGATTTAGATAGGAATTAAGTAGAAGAATCATGATGAGAGTCATGAGATAATGGAAAATGTTGCCCAGAGAAATTGTGGATGACCTATCATTGGAAGTGTTGAAGATCAGGCTGAATCAGACTTAGTGAATGATGTCCTTGATGACAGTGGTTGTGGGAGATAGATGATCTTTAAAGATCCTTTCCAATCCAAACCACTCAATGTTTATGTATTTTTTTTCTTGTTTTTATTTTCAAAAGTGTTACTTTTGATTGCCCATTGAGATTACCATACTTTTTGCATGTAGGTATACATTTTGTGCTTTTAAAAGAAATCAAATATTTGTTGCTGTCATAAGCAAGATAAATGAATGCATGACCTGGTGACCTGATTTGTTAAGCTTACCTTTACTTCTCTAAAGCAGTATCATTAGTATTCAGGAAGCATAATACTTAAACTGAAGCCAAACAAATAAGTTTGGAGGGGTTTTTTTTTTTAATTTTTGTTTGTTTTTTTTTTTTTAAACTGGAAAAGCAAATTTTCATTGTAAATCATCATTCCACAAGAAGTCTTCCTAATACTGTTCTTAACACTTTAAAGATTTGAACATGATTGACGCAGCTATTGTAGTGCTAAAATTTTTGCAAACTGTTCATTTACATGTTTTTATCACAAGCTTTGTAATTTACCTTTACTGCTGTTAGATAAGATAAAGTAAGATTGATCTGCCTTTTTCATGTAAAGAACTTCCTCATGCATTTTAAAGACATGCAGAGTAATTCCCCTTGTTCTTTAACATTCCAGCTATTTCTGAATCTGGCAGACTGACAATCTGAAATATTAATGGGATGAACATTAGTGGGTTTGTTGGTGTTTTTTTGGGTTTTTTAAAAATACTTTCAGTTACTTTAAAAATTATTATTCAGATAGAAAAATGGGAATGGGGAGAAAGGTGCCATTTTTGTAATACATTCAGACAGGAGGACACACTTGCAGTGGCCGTCATCTGTTGATACCATTTACTTTTGTTTAGATATGAGAATTTTGCCATGCACGTATTTGGACAGGAAGAATATAAAGCAGAGTTCTCCAAGAAGTAACGTTATTTATGGAGTAAGTTCTTCTGAACAAGGAAAAAGATGGAGACACAGGAAATACGGAAGTTGGAGGAGATCCACCATTGTGTTAAGAAAAAGGTGGTTTTAACTTTGAGAAGTGACCAAAAAAAATATTTAAAAAATAAAAAACATTATTTGGTTAAGCTACTTGAAGTAAACTTAAACATTCTCCTATCTGCCTTGTAGGAGGAATAAGTTACCATTAATGACAGAAAACTGCCAAGAAATGCAATAAATTTGTAATTATACAGGAAGCTTACTGACCATCTCCAATCTCTCCAAAGCCCAGTAATTCTCACTGTTTTTCATTACTTTTGTTTAAATGCAAAGTTCTTCTTCCAAGACATTCAGGCAAACTGTCTGAAAGGCCTGCTTTGAGCACCAGTGCAGTTACATGCCATTTGTACCACCTGGAAACTCCTTTTAACATCAAATACTGCATACACACTTACATATGTACATCCCAAAATGTATTGTATTTGTATTCTGAACATTTTTTGTTCCTGAAGTTCTTTGAGCTCTTATGTCATGATGATAGCGGTGGTTGAACCTTGGCCAGCAGCTAGGCTACACACAGACATTCACTCAATCCCCCACAGAGGAGGAAAAGAATTAGAATCGTAGAAGTGTGAAAAGCTAGTGCAAGCTAGCTCTATCCCAGCAAAAAAAAAAAATCAGTACAACGGTGAATTACTATTTCTCAAAAGTTGAGGTAGTTGTGTTGCTCACACAACCAGCAGAATTCACTTTAAAGGATACCTGGTCATTTATCTTCGTTATAAAGAGAGGTAATTTCTATTAAAAAATTCTTCTCTTATGTGACAATGTAAAATACAACTATGCAAAATATAGAATCATAGAATCATAGAATGGTAAGGTTGGAAGGGACCTCAAGGATCATCTAGTTCCAACCCCCTGCCATAGGCAGTGACCTGAGGTCACTCAAGGCCTCATCCAATCTGGCCGTGAACACCTCCAGGAAGGGAGCATCCATGACCTCCCTGGGCAACCTGTTCCAGTGCCTCACCACCCTCACTGTAAAGAACTTCCTCCTAACATCAAGTCTAAATCTCCCCTCTGCCAGTTTAAACCCATTGCCCCTTGTCCTGTCGTTGCAGGACCTTGTAAATAATCCTTCCCAACCTTCCTGTAGGCCCCCTTCAGATACTGGAAGGCTACTATCAGGTCCCCTCGAAGCCTTCTCTTCTCCAGGCTGAAGAGCCCCAATTCTCTCAGCCTGTCCTCATAGGAGAGCTGCTCCAGCCCTCTGATCATCTTTGTGGTCCTCCTCTGGACCCGCTCCAACACTTCCATGTCCTTCCTGTTCTGAAGGCTCCAAAACTGCACACAGTACTCCAGGTGGGGTCTGACAAGAGCAGACTGGTAAAGTGGCAGAATCACCTCCCTAGCCTTGCTGGCCACGCTTCTCTTGATGCAGCCTAGGACTCGGTTAGCTGTCTGGGCTGCATGTGCACACTGCATGACCACAAATATGGTCATTTAGTCATCAGGGTACCATAGTGTATTTAATAGTGTAAATTCAAAATGGATTTTTCATTACAATTTTTAGACTGATGATTACAAATGACAACTAGAAATTATTAGACTTATATTTGAAGAATCAGTGATTTCCTTTTTTATAGCTTGTGCATTTACCTGAATGAAGCTGGACTATTTTGCACCTGAATTACCTATTTGCAGCCTCTCTTTCCTCTCTGCGAAGCTTTACTCTTGTCTTGACATATTGAGTTACTAGGATGAGTTATTACTTACTGATGTGGCAGCATATTTTAAACTCTACTTTTCAATAATAGCAAACATGAGATGGAGAAATTTAATGGGAAAAAGTAAAACACATATGACAGTTGGAAAAAATATAAATTTTACATGTAAAAAAAGTCCTAAACTTACTAGCTCTGAGAAGACTTTTTTTTTTTTTTTACCAACTGGGGATTAGTTTAACCTGAAACTACTTTTAAGTACTGATCATAAAACAAAGAGAGATTAAAGACTATTCTGTATTTAGTGTCACTTAAGAAGACATAAGTATTTTAGAATTTCCCCATACCTACAAATGCAAATAAAAATACTTACTAAGGAAAAGAAAATAGATTTTCAATATCATAGACTTAGTATGCCAAACATTAGAAAGATGATCTTTCACACATGGTCGATAAATTCTGCATAGCAAACAAAAAACCCTCTAAGGAGAAAAGATTTTTTTTCGTGAGGAGCCAATACACAACGAACTACTCTGAAGAGGAAGATACATTGTTGAGCTCAATTACACTACGGGGAAACATAAATAAACTCTAAGAATGTCAGATTTCAGATAACACTTTGTGGCTGGTAACAGCACAAACATGATGGTTGTGAGGCCAGAGTGTCAGCTGTTATATAAGAAGCGTTTTTGTTATACAACAAGAATTTAAAAATGTGATCATATCCCGAATGTAAGAATTCCTTTTTTGTTTGCCTATTTTATTTTTCACTTTTGTTGAGTAGATGAGATCATAAAATTGAAATAGTAGAGAATTACTAGCTTACATCTTAGATAGATAGTGAAGCTAAGAATTACTGAAGTATCTTAAGTAAATAACAGAGTAAATATACCAGTTTGCACAAATAGTCTTCCTTTCATATACATACTGCATTATCATTTCCTTCAGAAGAATGTTTAAGAAAGTCAAGTCTAAAATGTATATTATTCTCATACAAAGTGTTTGCAATCTTTTGTTTCAACACACAAATTCTTCTGATGCCTTCCCATTAATTCAAGCTAGGAGAAAACAAAAACAAACAAACAAAAAACCAACAAAAAACCTTGATTGATCCATATCAAATAGATATTAAAAAAACAAAAAAAAAAATTCTTACTGTCTCCAACACTATTGCTGCTTTTGTTCTTTAAGCAGAGAGGTAAAAGAAATATTAGATGTGATTCACAGTACTTTTGTGCTTTGTTATTATTATTCTTTTCTTTTATTATTTTCAATTTTAAGTATATTTATCTCAAGTTTAGATCAAAATGCACTCAGATTCAAAGATACTACTAATAAAGCACTACTCATGATTATAGCACTCTTCTGACTGTATACAGAGTTTAAACTGGGCCCATCTCATCATCAAAATACTGTAACCCTTTGTTTATGAAATTAGAATTTGAAATACTAGTTAGTAGTTGCTTTTAATCCTCTACATCTCTGGAATATATTAAAAGTATTAAATATGAATTGCATTTTTATGATCTGGTGTTTTGAAAACACTTACAACCATAAGAATTATTTTCTGAGTTCTGTCTAATCACAGAATCACAGAATGTATCTGGCTGGAAGAGACCTCTCAGATGGCTGGCAGTGTCTGCACTTTTTAATGCATGTTGGTGTACAGAGGCATTCAGACTGTTTCTGTCTTGTTAAAGTTGCTGCAAGATTTTGTTTGTATGGGGTAGATTTCATCGGTCTACCCCAAAGTAGATTGACATAATGTCTCATTCCAGCAAGCATTGTAAGACAGGCCTGGATGAGGCTTTGAGCAACCGGTGTGGTGGAAGGGGTCCCTGCCCATAGCATGTGGTTGGAAATAAAGGCTCTTTAAGGATGTGTGCTGGTTTGAGAATAATTAGAATATTTTAATAGACAAAATTACACTACAGGCTGTGAAAGGAAAACATCATGATGTCTACTTCACTCATACGCTTGCTGGAGAAATGTTTGGGAACACTAACCAAAACAATAGATAAGTGAGTCTCTCTCTGTCTCTGGCTGGAACAGGAGCTGCTGGTGGGATCTAGCAGCTTCTGGGCTCTGGCTCCTCTGCTGATTAATCCTCACTAACCGCTTTTCTTCTAACCCCCTTGGGCGATCCCCCTAATTTACCTTGCACGTAAGGCAAACCTTGGGGTACGGTACAGGGGTGGGGAGAAGGTGGAAGGGTGGTTGGGAGCCCCTCCTGGGGTCTCTGATTTCTGGGAGGGTAGTTGTGTTGCTGTATTACCTTTTACTTGTATATTTCTGTAAATATTGTGTATATAGTGTAAATATCTGCTGTACATTGTGCTGAGCTGTAAATAGAGCTTCATCATTTAACTTCCAGCCGACTGAGTGCTAGTCTGGGTCATTTTACAAAGTGTGTGGGGGGTGGGGAACTCCCAAACCTTCACAGGATGCTTCCAACTCAAGCCATTCTGTGATGTTGTGATTCTGTGATCTAGTCCAACTTTCAACCCAGTACTGAAGGGTCAACACAAAACCACCTCCCTAAGAGCCAGGGCCACATGCCACTTGAACACTCGCAGGGATGGTGACTCCACCACTGCCCTGGGCAGACCATTCCAACGTTTTATAACCCTTTCAGAAAATAAGTATTTCCTAATATTCAGCCTAAACATCCCTTGCTGCAGCTTGCAAACATTTCCTCTGTTTCTCATCATCAGAAGAATCACAGAATCACAGAAACATTCTGGTTGGAAAAGACCCCAAATTATCACCAAGTCCAACCAATAGCCCTCCTCTACAAGGCTCACCCTAAACCATGCCCCCAAGCACTACATCCAAATGACTTTTAAACACATCCAGGGTTGGTGACTCAACCACCTCCCTGGGCAGCCCATTCCAATGCCTAAACACTCTGTCTATGAAAAAAAAATTCCTAATATCTAGTCTAAACCTACCCAGTCACATTTTGAGACCATTTGCTCTTGTTGCTACTGTTTATCTGTGAGAAGAGACCAGTACCAACCTCTCCACAACGTCCTTTCAGGTAGATGAAGAAAGTGATGAGGTCTCCCCTCAGCCTCCTCTTTTTCAAATTAAACAGCCCCAGCTCCCTCAGTCACTTCTCATAAGATGTATTCTTCAGGACCTTCATCAGCTTCATTGCCCTCCTGTGCACTCACTTCAGCACCACAACATCCCTCTAGTACTAGGAGACGATCATCTCTCTGCTGCTGCTGGACACAGCATTTCTCGTATAAACCAGGATGCCATTGTCTTTCTTGGCCACTTGGGCACATTGCTTGCTCATATTGAGTTACTTGTCAGTTACAACCCCCCAGGTCCCTTTCAACTAGAAGCTGGCCTCCTTCTCACTCCAACTTCTATTCTGGTACTTTTAGACAGCTATGAGGTCTCCTCTGAACCTTCTCTTCTGTAGACTGAATAATTACATGAACACTTACAGTTTAATAGTTTTCGAATAGTTTACATCAAAAGTGAACTTTTAATCGATTATACTATTTGTCAGAAAGGAAACTAGCACATAAAGACCTGACCATAGTCACACACACAGGGATGTTCAATTCGTACTTAATTATTTAGTGATGTTTAATGGGAGTACCATCAGTGAATATTACCATTTTCTATCATCCTGAAAGATTAATACTCTTGCAGTAGGACTCCTTCAAGGCAATTTACCTACAGTCACTCACATGTATACTGGCAACTATTATAGAAAACTAAACCAGAGAATAAATGCCATTAGATATGAAGGGGCATTTTTTGAGCCAGAAAAATTTTTCGATCCCCTCTGCTCCAGTTCTTTGCAAGCAGAGACACTTTGCACTTGAAATCTAACTAGGATTTCCTGCAATCCAAATCTGATGTATTTTAGGGTCTGCAAAGTGGCACATTTTAGTATGTTTTGGTAGTTTGTCTTTAGTAATGTCTGCGTCACTTCATCATTCAAGACTGAAGAAAGTTATATATTCAATTCAGGAACAATGAGCTTCAGAGTATGAAAAATTTCTGTGTTCAGAGCTGATCTTCCACACAGTGTTTATTAAAAAAAAAAACAAAAAAACCCAAAGTATCTTAAAATTTTGCCACTGATCAGATAAAATATTTGTACTGCAAAAATTATTTTCTAAGAAGATCTTCCTCTTTTAGTTTCTTATTGCAAGTAAAATCAAAATAACTTTGTAAAACTATCAAGAGGAGGATTTTGTAAACCAACACAAACCAAGTATCTTTCATTTTCTGTAGTCATGTCTTATACTTTTGTGAATTTGTGCCAATATCCCTCCAACCTCTAAAAAACAGTCAAGAATAAATGTCCTGTCCATCATGTACTTTGCTTTGATAAAGAAACAACTGACAATTCATATTAAAATTTCTACATATAAAAAGAACAAAGGAGAAGATGTGCTAATTCTTCCCTTACTTCTGGGGTTCCACTGACTTCTGTCTAAATTTTCCATTCTCTATATATTTTTTACTTAAATGATAACTTTAACTCTGTACTCTGCCTATGTGCCTATATGTGTTCCGTTAAAAGAGAACTGAACTATAGGTGAGAAACCAATGGGACTTTTGCTGGAAAGAGTTTCTAGCATTACATTTTATTAGGTTATTAAAAGTGATCAGAGGGATGGAACAACTCTCTATGAGAATAAGTTCAGAGCATTGATGTTCAAACTGAAGAACAGAAGGCTCTGTAAAGACCTTACTGTGACCTTTCAGTACTTAAAGGGGTCTAATAAGAAAGATGTGGAAAGACTTTAGCAAGGTCTGCTGTGATAGGGTAACAGATAATGAGTTTAAACTAAAAGACGGTAGATTGAGACTAGATATAAGAAAAAAAAAGTTACAGTGAGGGTCATGAAACAGTGGAACAGATTGCCCAGAGAAATGTTAAAGGCCCCCCTATTCCTGGAAACATGCAAGGTCATGTTGGACAGTGCTCTGAGCAACCTGATACAGTTAAAGATGTCCCTAATTATTGAACGGATGTTGGGCTAGATGACCATTAAACTTCCATTCCAAACCAGAACTATGATTCCACGAGTCTATAATTCCATGGTTCAGTAATTTTATAATTCTGTGACTTGCTGATCAATTTATGTTAGAAACTTTCCTTTCTATACTTTAATCATAAATACTGCCATCATTGTATCACTAATCTTAATAGTTAAATTCCCTTCCATCTATGAATTTCCAAGTATCTGACATAAAACAAGTTTCAAATAGAATAAAATAGGAAGGCAAGTATAAGATATAAAAATGATTTCACAGCGAAAGGTATTTAGCCAAAAAAAAAAAAAAAAAAATCATGCTTAAACAATTGAAATATGATTAGTTCTGAAGCACTGAAAACAATCTACACTACAAAAATCTAGATCTGGCAACTGAAGTTAAATTTAAAGATACCTTTTTGACAGGAAAATTCAGAGTTGATCTACTTCTTCTCCCACATAAATCTAACCTAAAAACTTTAAGAAAAATAATTAAAAGTACAACTCACATAGTTTTAATCATTTGCTTCCACAAATATTTTCAGTAGAAATTTAGTAAGAAGAATAATTTTATTTCTAGCATTGCTTTCAAAATACCAGAGGAGAAAGATTTGTTTGGTAAAATTAAAGGTGAAAAGTAATATTAAAGAAGCAATATGTGAAAATTAAACCTTTAACTGAGTTCATATGTGGAGTGATATACATGTACACATATACAGTATACAGATATACATATACAGTGGGAAATTAATACAGATAGTGTGCCAATAATACACAACAATCCCTTTAATATTCTACCTCAGAATTACATTACCTGTTATTTATTCTTATTGGTTTGTGAATACCACCATTCTGACTCACATTACTAAAACATATTTTAGTAACGCAATCTTGTGTCACTAAGCAAGTGACATATTTACCATATCAATGTCTTCCTTATTACACTCCTCACATTTTCTCCTCATATTATTCTCATAATTTATATGCCACTCTAATATTATTAGTTTGTTGCAATCCATTATGTTGTGGTAGGCCCGAATAGGCCAAAATAGGTTTGAACATGTCCTGGCTTGCCCAGACATGTTTTTCTGTTCTCCCTCCTTCTGTTGTGGGGAGAAGCAACATGGGAAAGAGAACGAAGAACTTGGAGCCACTGAGTCTAAGGACTCTGGCTTGCCCAGACTTGTTTTGCTCCAGTTTAGATCCTGTGGTAAGCAAGGTACATACACTTGGCTTGTGCTTGCCTTGTGCAAGGCCTATGTTTCCCCAAATTTGGGTAAAGCAAGCCTTGGCTATTCTGTGTCCAAAGACTCATTAGTCTTGGGCTGTATTCATAAAAAGAGACCAGGGGACACAATGTGTGCTGCTCTTGTATTCAAGCTTGCTTGCTTGCTGCTTGCTGATGCCATTGTTCCTGTTTACTGTGCTGTCTGCTTCTGGCAGTGTTCTGCCTCAGTGCATTGTGCCATGCTTTACAGCCTTATGGCATGCTAAACTATAAGCTAGCCCTGCTGCATGATCTCCTCTCCTCTCCTCTCCTCTCCTCTCCACTCCACTC
>VWZE01015221.1:101804-115182 GCA_013396675.1 Eubucco bourcierii
CCCCAACACTTACCTTCAATCACACAGATGTCAGTATTTATGATCTTATGCTATCACGTTGAATTATAAATCTTTAGCTTTTTCATTCATGAGATTTGTTAAAGCTTCACATTATTTCTTTACATCACAACACACTTCCTAGTTTTGGGACTTTGCATTTATCCTTTCATAAAACAAAAATCTTATGCATTTTGATACTGATGCAATTTTCAATATTTTTTATGATACCCTTGGTAGTAGCTCGAGCCTTCAAAATATTGACTCATAAGCCGCATCTTATTGCCATCTGCAGACTCGATGTCAGTGCACTTTACTGCCTTCTGCATGTCTGCTATCTTAAGCAGGACAGGTACCAGTGGAGAAACCTACTGTACCACACTTGATTAGAAGATCATAGAATCATAGAATGGTAAGGTTGGAAGGAACCTCAAGGATCATCTAGTTCCAACCCCCTGCCATAGGCAGGGACACCTCCCACTAGTACAGGTCACTCAAGGCCTCCTCCAACCTGACCTTGAACACATCCAGGGAGGGAGCAGCCACAACCTCCCTGGGCAACCTGTTCCAGTGTCTCACCACCCTCACTGTAAAGAACTTCCTCCTAACATCAAGTCTAAATCTCCCTTCTGCCAGTTTAAACCCGTTGCCCCTTGTCCCATCATTGCAGGACCTTGTAAATAATCCTTCCTAACCTTCCTGTAGGCCCCCTTCAGATACATTAGTCTTCTATTTCTATTCCTATTCTGACTTTAACATTTTATGTAAATGAAATCTGTCTCACTTTTAGATTTTTGTCAAATTAAATGAGTTCTTCAGGAAAAGATAAACGGGAGAATAAATACATGCATAAATGCACAACAATAAACTTTTTTTTTTCTTATTAAAATCTGTTAGCTTCCTTCTGTTGTGACATTGTATCCACAGAAACAGATAGCTGAAAATGATAATGGTAAGCAATATGCTGCTACAAAAACAAAATGCCTAATGAATCTGGATACTTCTGTTTTCTCCCTGGATCCAAATCCGTAACTGTCTAAGAAAAAAGTGGAAAAAAGGAAAAGGAAGCCAGTGTTTTATCTTTCCTTGCAACTTCTGCCTATTTATTAAGTTCAATCAGTACTTCTAGAAGATATTTTCTGTTGTTCAAATATCGGAAGAATTGTTAAATGTGATAACCCTTATTTCTAATGTGAAGTAGAAAAAAAATGTTTAAATTATTCTATTTTACAGAATGCTGGACGCTTCTGGTTAGATATATTGTGTATTTTTAGTTATCCATAAACCTAAAGGTATGTATGCATGTATGTGTTTACACTCTTTACTTTTCTTATCATTGTGGTGTTGCAATTGTAGGCAAAGAAATCCTGCTGTGCTGCAGGTGTTACCAGGCTTTATGGGTTTACTGTATGCAAATTACATTGAACATCTCTGTATTTATCTAAACCACAGACTTGGATTTCTTCTCTGTTTCCCAGATTCATTGCACAGTGGATTCTTTTTATGCTCAGTCACTCATGCTTGCACAGAAATTATCAAGAGATAAATTAATATTTAAAATTTGTGGTGAGACATTGTACTATGAATCCCCAGGCCTGGATATGTAGTTAAGTAAATTGTTATGCAACAACATTTAGATATGCAAACATACCCTAAAATTATTCTAAGTGCATATAGAGATGACTGCTCCCATATAACACTGTAGAGGTTTTTTGAAAAAAAAAATAAAAAATTGAAGGCAATATTTATAATTATTGTGATTGTCTTTATCTTCCAGTTAGTCATATATTGAATTAGATAAATATTTTGAGTTGTGGAGGTCTACAAAACCATCCTGATAATAAAATAACTTTCTTTAAACACTGTTTTAGGTGAATAATTGCAGTCTTCAGCAAGTGTGCACCTTTCTGTTCTTGAGGTGTCTGAAATTGTTCCTAAATTAATATTTGTAGAAAAACATTTGTCATGATAAAGTTAATAAGGATAGTTATCAAAAGTTCAGTAGAAGAGAAAACTGCCTCCATTTTGACTTCTGCTGACTGGAGAATGTAGTTTTCTGGAATACTCTGTGTTAAAGAAGGCGCTATCCTGCAGGGCTCCAGTAACAAGCTTTAATTCTAATGTAGGGATGTCCTTTCTGCAGTATTTTATTTTCCTTATCTCTTCCAGGTAAGCCAAGGGAGCCAAAAGAATCTAAATTTGTTAAATTAAACCAGGCATTCAAATAATTATTTATTACCTTAAAGTCACAATGCTTCACTGCTACAGAATTATAATATGTTCTTTTTCATGATAGACTACTGGTATTGAGGTGTATTATGTGCAAAATGGAACAGTGGGTAGGAAAATGTAATATTTTTTCTCTTTTCAGATCTTTATTCCTACTGTTTTGAAACATCATGACTACTTGAACTCCACAGGGGAGATATCTAATGTAAAAAATAATTTTGTTAGCTAAGGATTTGTGAAAAGACAAAAATTGCTGTTAACACATTAAGTTAGGAGAAGGCATTACTAATCTAAGGACAGCAACACAAAAAAATATCCCAGGTGCTTATCAGCAAATTCAATTACACTAACAAAAAATGGCTTATAGATGCAAAGCTAAGAAGAAGTTTATACTACTTAGATGTTTTTTTCACAGGTGCCTTTTCATGTATCTTTACCTGAATTTGATGAGACAGGAGTAAAAGGAAACATTAAATATTCAGAGGCAGACCACATATATTAAAAATAATGAAATTGCTCTGCATATAATAACTTACCAAGCAGATTGTCACAGCATGTGATCTTATTAAGATGTCTGCTTGAAGTTTAGATTCCCGGTGTAAGGTAAAAGCAGAATATCCACATGATGGAAGACAGTCATAGGTATTTGTCATTGTACTAAAGTATTGCTAAAAGAACTACTGAGTCTATAGTTCTTTTGTAACATATATGTACTGCCAGTTACTTTAGACTGATTTTGAATACAGTTTTTTAGCATTCTTTAAGCTAACTATTGACTTACACTATGTGTTAATAGAAAGCTGAATTTTAGGGATATTAGTGAAAAAATAAAGAGTTTAACATTTTGTGAATTGTGCTACTAATTTGTACACAATTGAGTTAATTACTAGCCTGCTGGGACAACGATGGTTCTTTGTGTGATTTAATTCTTTACCCAGGGAAAGGCAATTTCTAAAAGTATACCAGAATTATACAGTGTGGAAAACAATAAACCTGTTATATATGAAAACAAAATGGATAGTTATGAGAAGGAGAGGTAAGGGAGAGGAAGGGAGGGAAGAAAGGAGGAATTTGGAAGGAAGGAAGGGAGGAATATGGGAGGGAGGGGAGGAGGAAGGAAGGAATTTGGAATTCACAAGACATTTGGAATTTGGAATTCAGAAGGAATTGGGAATTTGAAAGAAAAGGAAGGAATTTGGNAGGAAGGAAGGAATTTGGAAGGAAGGAATTTGGAAGGAAGGAATTTGGAAGGAAGGAATTTGGAAGGAAGGAAGGAAGGAAGGAAGGAAAATGCAACAAATGAATGAAAAGGTTTCTCACTAAGACACAATAAATGGACCCTAATCTGCAGCCCATTTATTATAACATAATGACACTTCTTATTTTAGATGCTTTCACTGTTACTGCTAAGAAACTTGTTCCTGCATCCACTAAAAAAGAATTTCTCCACAGAGCCTGATTCTCACTGAGGATGACAAATATCCTGACAGCAACAGTAGCCTAGCGAACTCATTAATATTATTATGTGAGAAAAGACACATATAAAAACAAGAACAAAAGGGAACCCGTTGGACCATGAAAAAGAACAAGCAAAAAAAGCCAAAATATTCATTTGTGGGGGGGCCTCAATTTCTTCCATTACAGTTATTTTTTTTGCTTATGAGTCCTGGCTGACAAACATTACTCTGTCAAAAATGTTGCATGAATAGACTTTAATTAAGTGCTTTAGCCTCTTTAAATTATATGGTATGTTGTCACTGAATCCATGACAGGTCGGCAACATAATTCCTATGTTAGAGCATTTATATTACTGTATCTCTTACTTTCTACTTGAATATCTCATGCTAATATATGTTTATTATCAATTGATTTTTTTAGTTTGTTTTGTACAAAAGCTCCAAGCAGTACCAAGAAGTAAACTGTCACTTGCAGCATACACCTGAATACTCTATTCTGAAGTAAATGTATATTTATTCCCCAGCTGCTCAAATTAAGTATAAACAGACCCTATCATAAAAGAGACAAACAAACCAACCCAAGGTAAATTCTCTGTGTCTTCATTCATTTATAAATTAATTCTGTGTTCTCAACTATGGTTTAACAATCAGGTGATGTTTAACATATTGTAGAGAAATGGGAAGTATATCTGTGGTTAACTGGTTAGAAAATCATTGTATCAGCACATGCTTGTAATGGAAACCATCCATAAACAGATTCATCTTGCTGTGGGAGTTTGTGATTGCTTTTCTTTTGAATAATATATTCAGTTATATTTATTCTAACTGTTCACAATAAATATGTGTTTTGTTGCTTTCTAGGTCAGGTAGAAGTACTTGCAAAGAACAAAACATTATGCTGTCACTGAAAGTAAGGAAATATTTTCAGAGTGGTACAGAGAGACACAGTAAAAAGTTTTAGCAGTTTCAATACTGAGGACATTAGGTAGAAAGTACGCAGACAAGTCCTGTCCTGAAAAACAAGAAAAAATCAACAGCAAAAGAAAAAAAAAAAATGAAAAAGAAGCCACACAACAAACTTTGTTTTTCTTATGAAAAGTATGTTGAAAACTACAAAAGTAATAAAAAATTGTTTTAGAATAAGTCTGGAACACATTCAACATGACAGGACACAGTAAACAGAGCAGGAATTTGTTAATAAAGTATTCAATATGAAGAT
This sequence comes from Eubucco bourcierii, assembly GCA_013396675.1. Classification (NCBI taxonomy): domain Eukaryota; kingdom Metazoa; phylum Chordata; class Aves; order Piciformes; family Ramphastidae; genus Eubucco; species Eubucco bourcierii. The sequence goes on from VWZE01015221.1 coordinate 106,707, forward strand.
TGTGTTATCATAGGAGTCTGAATCTCCTCATTGACCCAGTTTATGTTCAAATAAAGCCCAGCATTAGAAGATCAAAGGTCTTTCTGATGCATTTGTAGTCCATGTTCATCAGTTTTTAATTCAGACCGTAGGTTGCCCTTTGAAGCAAATCTTCCAATATTTCCATTTGCTATGTCTGATTAACATCGTAAGTTGGTCTTAGAGAGCATAAGAAGGATTGTTGTTGGATCAAACATAAGCAAAAGATGCTCTCTTGGAGGGCTTTTAATAGTCTGCTAATTTCTAGTGGCCATTTAGTCTACAGTATACACCTAGAATTGCACCATTACAAAAGAAGATTTTAATGTGGATACTGAGACATCAAACCAAATTATTTGGTTTTGCACATCCATTCCTACTGAGATATATATTGGATAAGAATGCTTGCTCTAAGGAGGGAGGTACAAGCAGGTCCACCTCACAAAGTTGGTCAAATTAGGATCCCATCTTAAGCTAAGCTTCTTCTTTTTTTTATTTTTTAAAAAAAAAATTTTTTTAATTATTTTTTATTTTTTTTAGAAAATGAGGATCAAAGAGAAAGGATAAAAGGATACCTGCCAAAACTGCTTCTGTTTCTGTTCCAAGTCCTATGTCTTAGTTAAAATCCACATCTAAACACATTTTTAGCTAGGGTGCTATACTTGTCCCTAAAGTGGTAAAAGTTTGATTAGGAATTTTATCATGTCATATTCTCTGGTAATAGAATGAAGAAGTAACTACAGTCTTAACATATTTCAGTGTGTTTAAACAAATCGAAGGCTTAAATCTGGATACTAGAATCATTCCATAAAATATTTACACCATGATCTCACAAATGAATCTTTATGGCTAATATCAACATTGTTAAATCAAAAAAGGCAGAGAATGTTTTCTGGACTCAGTTCCCAGTGGCTCTGGGCACTGAAAAACAGTCCCTTCTATTGTCAATTGCTCTGGGGAGAACTAACATTGAAACAGAACTGTGGGATGTACTAACAGCTAAGTAGGAAGGCAAATTTGAACTGTATGCCTAACTATTGTTAATTTCTGGCATTTCAGTAAAAGAAATGCATGGACACACTGTAGAGAATCCATCAAATATGATGAAGGGATTGGAACATTTCCCCTATGAGGATAGGTTGACAGAACTTGGACAGTTAAAACTAGAAAAGAGAACGCTCAGTGGGGGGGATCTTTTCAATGCAGTCAAGAATCATAGAATTATAGAATAATTTAGGTTGGAAGGGATCTCAAAGATCATCTAGTTCCAACCCCCTGCCATAGGCAGGGACACCTCCCACTAGTACAGGTTGCTCAAGGTTTCATATAACCTAGCCCCTGTGCCAATTTAAATCCATTACCTTTCATCCTGTCATTGTAAGACCTTGTAAATAGTCCCTCCCCAGCCTTCCCGTAGGCCCCCTTCAGATACTGGAAGGCTACTATCAGGTCCCCTCGAAGCCTTCTCTTCTCCAGGCTGAAGAGCCCCAATTCTCTCAGTCTGTCCTCATAGGAGAGCTGCTCCAGCCCTCTGACCATCTTTGTGGCCCTCCTCTGGACCCGCTCCAACACTTCCATGTCCTTCCTGTGCTGGGGGCTCCAGAACTGCACACAGTACTCTAGGTAGGTTCAGACGAGAGCAGCGTAAAAGGGCAGAATCTTCTCCCTTGCCCTGTTGGCCACGCTTCTCTTGATGCAGCCCAGGACTTGGTTGCTGTCTGGGATGCACACATACCCTGCTGGCTCATGTAGAGCTTTTCATGAACCCAGACCCCCAGGTCCTTTTCCTCAGAGCTGCTCTCCAGCCATTCACCATCCAGCCTGGATTTGTGCTTGGGATTGTGCCTACCCAGGTGCAGGACCTTACACTTGGCCTTGGTGAATTTCATGAGGTTGGCCTGGGCTCACCTCTCCAGCCTGTCCAGGTCCCTCTGGATGCCATCCCTGCCCTCTAGCAAGTCGACTGTGCTATACAGCTTGGTGTCATCTGCAAACTTGCTGAGGGTGCGCTCCATTTCTCTGTCCATGTCACTGACAAAGATGTTAAACAGCACTGGTCCCAGCACTGACCCCTGAGGGACACCACTTGTCACTGGTGTCCAGGTGGACATTGTGCCACTGATCTCCACTCTGTGTGAGACCACCCAGCCAATTACTTATCCAGCGAGTGGTCCACCCATCGAGTCCATGTTTTTTCCAGTTTAGCGACCAGGATGTCATGTGGGACAGAGTCAAATGCCTTAATAGAAACTCTCATCTGGGATTTAGAACTGGTATGAAATTTAAAGATATGAAAATAGATTAGGAAACAAGGAAAATGCTGAGAAACTGGTGTTGGACTATAAGACTGCTAACATTAATCCATTTTATCAAGTTTTACTCAGTAAAATTGATGCAGGGGAGGGGAGAAGGAATTTACTCTGTGGGTGATAAAGTACTGGAACACACTGTCCAGGGAGATGGTGAAGTCTCCACCCCTGGAGTAGTTAAAAAGCTACCTGGACACTATCCTATGCAACCTGAATGAACTTGCTCTGTCAGGGAGGTTGGACAAGAGAGTGGAGCAGAAACAGAAGCAACAATAATGATTATGAGTGGTGGAAATCCCTTACTATCTTTCTTTTTTACTCTGATATTATATATGATGCACTTTTCATCATTCAGCAGACAGTTTTGCTAGTGATAAAACAGCACCAAGTATGATAAAACAGCACCAAGCAGTTAAAAATTTTACGCCACAGTCATTTCTTTTTGCACCAGCTGTACCCCATAAGGTGTTACAAATACAATTGTGTAATTTCAGATTATATATATAGTGCGAATCATTTTCCTATTTACTTCTAGCCATAGATACACATACATTTGCATTAGCTATGCAGGGTCAGGTACAAATGGTCAGCTACAGGGAAAAGACACATAGAAGCTACTTATATGCAGTTGTCTGTTGTGAGGTAAAGTACTTTAGAAATACAATTGCATTGAATGTAAACACTGAGGTAATGTAAAAAAAAAACAAATGACAAAAACAAACAAACAAAAAAACTTACTTATGCTTTTGCCTACATGATAGTTTCTGAAAAGGGATTTCATCATACACTCTGATAAAATACCAGTAACATACTTAGAACCAGGGCTCGACAGAGTAAGTAAGGATTTTATGCTACACTGTGTAAACTAACTTGCTTTTTTGTCAATATAATTTCATATAAAAAGAAACAACCTTAAAGTAATATAGTTGACCTACTTTTGATGCAAGAAAATCTATCACAAGGATTTATAGTGCTGCTGTATTTAAATCAACTCAGGAGTTAGCAATTTATAATCTTTTGATCTACTGAAATCGGTCTGGCACAGATCAAAACAAACAAGAACTGCAGGGCACAAAAGTACTCCATGTAGGAATTAATATAAAAATGAAGATACATCATAGAGCTTTATTAGATATTGTAATAAAATCTTTGGAAAGATGAATGGCAATTCCCATGGAAGCAAAACCTACTACAATAGAAATCAAAACAAAACAAATATTGATTTATGTTTCAAGTTCAAAACCTTTACATTTACAAAAAGGGAAAAATATGTTAAGGTTTGGAGTTTCAAAAAGAGGTATCTCAAGAACCATATTTAGGTTATATAGGTCTATATGAGCTGTGCTCTTATAGAATGTACTATAAATTCCTAGGCCATGCTTATTGCGGTAATATGAGGAGGTCCCAGGTTGCCTTAAGAAAACTATAGAGACCAAGTTCTGTCCCAGAGGATGGACTTGGTCATCCCAGGATTCCTCCCTTCACTTCTTTTCTCCAGGAAGAGAACATTTCCCTACTTATCTCATGGTTTGTGTGGGGATGAAGATGACTTCTAGCTGGCAGGGAATTTTGAGCTGTGTCATGCAGCCTGATGAGGACTCATAGGCCTAAGCTGAGGAGGGCAGTTTGGGCTTGGTCTCAGGCTTGTTGAGGGTGGAGGATTCTAGAAGGTTTTAGTCCAGTAGACTTATCCTAGTTTGTGGATTTATTCATTCTACCTGATTGCCTTTTGCGTATATGCACCTGCAAATAGAATCTCCCTTTAAACTTCCAATAAGCATGCAGTGCCTTAGTTTGTACTCTCCAAAAGGAGTAAGAGTCATTTCTGTTCCCAGTCACGGGTAGTTTGTGACCCTAAACTGGGACACATCTTAAGGATGTAGAGCTGCATTTCTGAGGGTGCATATGCATTATGTCTACACTGCTCAGAAAATCTCTAGATCTCTGTTCTCTAGATCACATACTACTACTTGATATTATATATACCCCATATATATATATACCCCATATATTATTTCTGCTTGACACAGTTTTGTGGCTGTGTTGTTTTGGTTTGGTTTGGTTTTTTTTGGTTGCACTGTTTTGTTCCTCATTTTGGAGTGAGGGAAGGTTATTGCAGTTTTAACAATTCACTACATTTGTTGATGTCTATGTTCAGCTGACACTGCCTTTATTTAATCCTGTAATTAAGATTGTTCTTCATCGAGCTATCAAAGCTGATAAAAAGGTATGATAAAGTAATAAATTCCATTAACTTGATGCAAAATCTTTGTAACTATTTGAATACTGTATAATTTTCAGCATTAGTCCATTAGTCCATTATCCTTGGAGGGAAAGGAGCCTTTTTTTTTTCTTTTTTTCCTTTCTTTCTTTATTTTTTTAAAAAAATATTGATATTCACTACATCAAGCACTTCTACAATAAACTGACCATTCCAATAGCAGGGAATGGATTAATTACTAAGATGATAGCATAAATTTAATTTAGGGTAACAAATCTATTATAAATCAGAAAGAAATAAGTTATAGCTAGGTTCTTCACAAAAGTTGTTTGTAATTTATGCTGGGAGGCAATTTAGAAAGTTTTTCTTTTTTTCCAGATTAGTCTATTTTCAATAAGGCAAATAATATTACACTACAAGCATCAACTCAGCAGTCTCTCCCAGACCTATGTTAAAATATGCATATATTTCCATTTGATTACAATTTGTATCACCATCTATACAAGCAACAATCTTTAAATGCTACCTGCAGACACAGACCTCACACTGGAAGGTACAATAGCATTCCATATTTTGAAGCACTCAATCACAGGTTTCCTGATGATCTGGATTGCATCCAAGCTTACGATCTATTCAATGCAAATAAAAGATTTCCTTATTTTAGTGCCTAAAATGCAGCAGTTTTTGTTTTCCTCCTAAATCAAAGCTTTCTGTCTAAGCTATGTGATGCCTTTTAAATTAGGAATTTGTCTGTTGTGCACATGGCTTCATATATATTTTCCTTTTGATTGTGTTGACTGCATTCAACACATCCAACCATCTAGGATCTAAGCAATTACCAACTGTTTCTGTTGTCTTGAGTCAGCAGAGAAGAGTAACATTTTCAAGAGGTATAATATCAACAATAACATGGGAACAAAATATTTTTTAGGTTATATAAGGAGAGAAATTTGATTTTTTTCCCCCTGTCATAAGGTAGCATCTAGATTGCTTTGACATGTTATTTAAGAGTCATGATACCATAGTCATACAATGCAAGTCATTAATATAATTGCATTTTGAATCCTAGTTGGAATCTGATGTAAAATATCAAATTTTGGACACTATATATAAACATACCTGTGATGGTTTGGGAGTTACCTGCTCCCCATCCTATGAAAATCACCCAGACTAGACTCAGCCAGCTGGAAGTTAAGGAATGAAGCTATATTTACAGCTTAGCACAATATACAAGCAGATATATACACAATATACAGGAATATTTACAGAAATGTACAAGTTAAAAGTAATACAGAAACACAATAGCCCTCCCAGAAAATCAGAGTTCCCAGAAAGGGTTCCAAACCACCCTTCCATCTTCTTTCCATCCCTCTACATTATCCCAAGGTCTGCCTTATGTGCAAGGAGAGTTTGGAGGATTGACAGGGGAAGTTAGAAGCACAATGATTAGTTGGGTTATACAGCAGAATCCTAGAAAAAACACCAACTCCCAGAGAGAGAGAGACTCTCTGTGTTATCTATGTTTGTGTCCTTGTTTTTACACATCTCAGCAAGCCTACGAGTGAAGTAGACATCACCATTGTTTTCTTTTCACAGCCTATAATCTAGATTTTTTCATTTAAATACTCCAATTAGCCTTGAACCAGCACAATACCTTATACAAAAGCTGAATGAGAGGATGTAGAATCCAGCCCAAATGAAGAGAGAAGCAGACTATTAAGGACAGCATGTACTAATGGGAGAAGGAATTAAATTTCTGAACTCTCAAAGTAGATTTGAATACAGAATCTAAAGGATCATCTGTCTTTTAATACAATTCTACAATCTAGTTGTCAGCTAGATTACATTATTTCTGTGGATGCAATGAGTATTCCGGTACTTCCTAGTGAACAATTCTGCTAAAATACATTTCAAGGTTACTAGATTAGGAAAGTGTCCTGAAAACAGGTGGGCCAGAACTGCATCTGGTAGAGACATGTGATGCTTTGGATGGAGGGTCTCCTTCTGGTTAATCAGTCTTCTTGACTTCATAGTCGTAGCAGCCACAAATTGTCACATTTTTTTCTTTTAATTCTTATTTCCTTTTTGAGTGCAAAAGGCTTTATTCCCCATGCAATGAGCTGTGGTCCTCGTAGACTTACAATTATTCAAAGGATAAAAAGCTCTTTCACACACTTGGACTGCATGAGCTGAAATAGAGTTAATTTTCTTCACAGCAGTTAGTAAGAGACTGTTTTAGATTTGTGATTGAAACCAAGTTGATAATACAGGGATGTTTCAACTGTTGCTAAACAGTGCTTGCAGTCATTTTCTTGTGTTGCTCTGCCAGCACAAGAAGCTTGGAGGGGACACAGTCAGGTCAAAGTATGCCAACTAAAGGGATATTCTATATCATGGGACATCACGCTGAGCATATAATGTTGGGAAAGAATTAAGGGGAGGGCATTTGGAGTGACAGCATTTGTCTTCACAAGTAACTAGTATGTGTAACAGAGCCCTGCTTTCCTGGAGATGGTTAAAAACTTGCTTGTCAATGAAAAGTATATTTAGATTAGATATCAGAAAGAAATTCTTTAGAGTAAGGTTGGTGACACACTGGCACAGATTGCCCAGAATGCTCGTGGAAGCCCCCTTCGTGGAGGTGTTCAAGGCCAAGCTGTACGAGGCCTTGAGCAATTTGATCTAGTTGAAGGTACCCCTGCCCATGTCAGGGAGTCTTGAACTAGATGATATTTAAGGTCCCTTCTGACTCAAACCATTTTGTTAATCTCATGTATTTTGAGATAGGTCATAACAAGGACATAACAATATGTTTCCTTTAACTTTCTACTTCTCTTTATAAGGTGATTTTTTTTTTAAATTCTTGTTTTGCTTTATTTAATTTCAGGGTTTTTTACCGGTTTGTGTTTCTGTTTTGGTTTATTTTGTTTCATGTTTGGGTTGTTTTTTTTTTAAATTAAAATAGGTATTAAATTTTGGAGTTCAGAATAGATCTTGTCCAAATTAAAACCTTAAACCATTGATTATATAGGTTCAAAGCTCAAAACATTAACATTTTCACTCTACGGACCCACTCCTGCTACTCCTCTCTACAGGCTAATAGAAATGGAGCTCCTGTTACTTTTTACAAAGCTGTGCTATTCATACCAGCTGTAAAGCACTATTCCTCTTGGCATTCCATTTCGTGTTCAGACATTTAGTAAAGTGAACATTGAGAAGTTTCTGAAAATATATCATTCCAGGCAGGGATCCTAGAGCTGAATTGTAAACATTTGGATCATATTAAACAATTTTTCCTGTAGATACACCTTGGGAAAAAAAAATAAATCTTGCTGTATAGAACATATTATTTTATCAAATAATATCGCTAACTCACACATCAGCTGAACAAAACCTTAACTTCTATCTCAGAAAGATTTCACTTTGTATGATATATTGGTTGTAAAACTGTTCTCCTTAAAGCTACGTAGCTGAGATGAATTATTTTTTAAAAGGATGATAATAGCAAAACAAAGTCTTCTATGGGCACCATACCCATACTGTGACTATTAGATCACTATTGATCGCTGACTTAATTCATGTTTACTATGTATGTCTCGCATATCTTTTGTAAGTCTTATCCATTTTAATGATTCTTGCTGCTCTTCTGAAAGTACTTAGGACTTTCAGAAGAGAGGGCGCATCTCTTCATGATATCTTGTTGATGGTGTTCAGGATGAAGATGAAATGAACAAGAATCTGAGAACAAATGAAAGGCACCTGAAAATGACCTAGGTTCATCAAGTCTAAGCAAATGACAAGAAGAAGGTAAAAGATCCTTCCAAAAAGCAAAATTATAATTCCAGTCAATTATCCTTATCCGCATCACAGGATCACAGGATGTTAGGGTTTGGAAGGCACCTCCAGAGATCATTAAGTGCACACAACA